>PHFE01000093.1:2175854-2224978 GCA_002796755.1 Paracorniculantispora psalliotae
CTGTTTAATTGCTCGTTGCACTGCCATCGGCATAAACCCTGGCACAGCTACCCTGTCAATCTCTACGGGCATTGCCCCTTTTATACCCGGCCAGCATGCCTGCTGTATTTATTAATTAAACCCACAGAGTCACAGAAGCAACCCATTTATAGGGCTGCCAGAGTGTTGTCCTGTGCCTCGAGGCTCGAGCTGACTGGTGCACGGACAAGACACGGAACGCCCCCGGCGGGCCTTGAGCTTTGAGATGGAAGATGCTCGAACTATCCGACAGCACATGAGACCTGGTCAATTTTCACAGGCACACAGCACAAAGCAAAGGAGATGAATGGTGGCTTGTGTGGCTTTCTTGGCCCGCACTCGCGCCTGCGCCTGATTCGTCTGTGGCCGCGCTATCGTGGACTGGTGATGCATGAAGCTCCACCACGCCAACATGTGTGCGTATGCAACTGGCCATGTGTGTAGCGGATGGATTTTTTGCCGCCATTCAGACAGGTCTCGAACGCCCCTGCGCACTTGGTTTCGGCCGGGAGCGCTCTTCAGCGCAGCTTGATTTGTTTTTTTTTGGTTGGCTGCTCCGGAGACCATTTGCAAGCTTGCGACGCTACCAACACCGCCCAACTGAACCCCTGCTTTCCATCCGACGCAGGAAGAAGCAGAGTCTGCATGTAATTTCGGTACTTTGATGCATGGAGGCGGTGGAATCACCTTCAGCCGCATGCACGTCAAGACTGCGACAAACAGTTTACTTGCAGTGTGTGCTGTGCTGTGCGCACGTCTTGGGACTTTACCGGATGGGATGGCCTGTACCAACCACGGCGATCGGTCCAGGGACGCAAGAGGGGCCGCCGCTACCCACACCAGTTGAGGAGGTGGCCAGGAGGTGACTGGTATCTTTTTTTAATTAACAAACTAACAAGGTATTCCATTAATTCAAGGCCGTGACTTTGTTATCACGTTGTCTGCCTGTTGGCTTTACAGCACTGGATAACTGGTATTGTTTACTTTACTAACTGTACGTACCTAGGCAAGCACCTGCGCACATGCGTAGGTGTGTCCTGTAGGGTTGGTTGGCATCGCCCCACAGGGCCACCAACCTTGTTAACCAGGTGCCAGATAATCCTCCCGTCACCTCTAGCGTCGCTCTGCAGCGGGGCTCGACAGGATCACCCACCTGCGCGCCCCCGTTGGGTCCTCAAATTATTTAATAGTGTAGTTGATGTTGGCCGGGGTCTGCACAAGCAGCAAAACTGGTGTGCAGCCCCTGCCTCTGCAGCTACACCTATCCGACCTTTTCTTCTTCTCCTCTCTTCCCATTCTTTCCTTCCTTTCTCATCCGGACATTCAACCTGGAGCGGTGAACAAGACGCTGCGATAGAAACGCACGCTTTGCCGGCTGGCGGAAATCGTATCCACCTGCCAGCTGCCAGCTGCCAGCTGCCAACGCCGTTTGCTCGCGGCCCTGCACCACCTGCCACCGCGATTGCTCTTCGCCAGTAACAGCCAGCCTCACCAAAACAAAACAAACCAAGCTCAGTAACATAATCAACGCCTTGGACGTTACTTGACTCTGTGGATTCCTTTCTTTTCTTTCTCTACTCAAAAGTAGCCGCGAATACCTCCCGCAAGGTAGTGCTCTTGTGCACCTCTCTTGTTTCCTAATTAGGACGCTCGCCCACCACATAGTCTCATCCCAGGTCCGAGCCTCGATTTCCCACCAGATCGGGGAAAGCACAAAACTTGGTGTAATACCACTATCCACGGAGTCGCAAATTCATTGTCTGACGCGCGCCCTTGGACCGCCGTTTCCACAGATATTACAGGCGTCTACTCTTACAACTGCGTTGCGTTTTGTGCAACACCCCGCCCTACCATGGCGTACGACCGTGGCCGTGCTGGCCGTGAACTACGAAACAGCATCTCGAGTTGTTCAAGTGGCTCTCCGCGTTCGCGACATCCGTCGGATGCGGGACATGCCACTTACAAGCCAGGGCCGATTCGGTCCTATTTGCCAACACCAGATGGTGAGTCTTCGGCTCGTTGATTCCTTGTTTAGCTCCCGTACTAACACGGAAGCAGCCTCGTCCATTGACAGCAACGCCGTAAAGAGCATCATTGAGATGACTTCAGAGCGCGCGTACTGGTACCTGCAACGAAAAAATGCTGAGGGCAAGTTGGCGCAGCTTTGTAAAGAGCTGAAGCGCTGCAAAACCGGCAGCGATTTTCATAGTACCACAGAATTGCTCGACATTCACGCAAAGGCTCATGATTTGGAAAAAGCCAAAATTTCACAGCGCATTACGACTCTCGACGACAAGTTGGCGAACGCAACGGACGAATTTCTGTCCATGTTGGAAACTGCCGCACAGTCAAAACACTCTCATAGCAATGGCCGCCATGATCCCACCCCACCACCCAGCGAAACATCGTCAGACACCCACCATAGCCTCGACGACAAACTGGCTCAGTTTCGCGAAAGCTTTGAGACTGTGATAACGAACCAGTTTGCAGAGCAATCGCAGAAGCTGCAAAACGACATAAAGGACACCTACGAGGCACGCACAGCGACGATACAGAACCATGCCCACCAAGAGTCTCAAAGATTGAACCAAATGCAATTAAAATTGGAGGCCACGATTCGGAAGCAAGTCACAGAAGAGTCGCATAAGCTAGCATCCAAGCTGAAGGACAAATACGAGATGCGGATAGCCACATTGGAACATGATCTTTCCCAACATAAAGATTCCTCCAAGAAGCTAGAATCCAAGATGAAAGACAACTACGAGACGCGAATAGCCACATTGGAACACAGCCTCTCCCAAGAGAAGGATTCCTCCAAGAACCTAAAAATGGTGCTAGAGAAGATGATGTCTAGGCAAGAGTCAATGGAGAAAGATATGAGAGACCTTTCTCGGGAGACAACTGCGTCGCAGAACCTGCTGCAGACTGAGATGGAGGATGCCAATTTAAGACTGACGACAGTCAAGCAAACGATGCAACTTCTATCTCAGGAAAAAGATCTTCCAAAGAACTTGCAGATTGAGATGAGCAATGCGAATTTGAGACTGACAACAATCGAGAAAAGGACAGCAGAGGAGCAGGCAAAGATTTCGTCCTGGTTGGATCAAGCTGCCAAAAAAGAAGCCTTGATTGCCATGGAGTCAAGGCTAGCCAAATGCGAATCTTCTCAAATTGTCGCAAACGCGGCCAGGAAGAATGCAACCGAGGGATGCAAAGCGGACACAAATCCGAACGATGCTCGTCTTCAGAAAATAGATTCAACTGCAAGTCGAGGCCAATTTCTTGAGCTGGAAACAGCGCTTGGGATTAAGATGACCCAATGGTTCCAGCAGAACGAAGCCGGGATGATGTCTGAGGAGAAAGTCCGACATCTGGTCCAGCCACTCATCTTGGACGCGCAAGCAAAACTACAGAACAAATTGCAGGACCAATTAAAGCTCATATCTGAGAGATTTGGAAGCTTGCTGGATAGAGAAAGGCAAAAGTGGACAAATATAAGTGTGCAGGCTCAGCATGCTGCAGAAACGGCCTCTACAGCCACCGAAGCGGTTGAAGCCGTCAAGAGAGTGTTGGATGAGCTCAAAAATACCGATGATATCATGAAAGCAGACTTGATTGAGTTCAAGGCCGAGTCCGATACCGTCAAGACAGACTTGGCTACGCTCAAGATCACCAGTGCTGCCATCGGCGATTCTACGGAGGAAACATTAAAAGTCCATGGTGTCGAACTGCAAAAGCTTGTCACGCACCTAGCCTCAGCTAATGAAAAGAATGACTCTCGGGGGGATAAGCTGGAGAAGTTGGTCGAAGCTCTATGGTTGCGGACGACAAATATGCATTCTTGGCAGGCGAATTTCTCCACCATCAAGTTGTTTGAAGCGATTGTTCAACACTTGAATAGCTCCTTCATGCAAGAACATATGGCGTCTATACTGGATTTGCGAAGCAAGATCGCGAATATTGAGTCTCACTTTGCAGATGGTGGCAACAAGAAGAGAAAAGCATCGGACCAAGGCCCATTTCCATCTCCGTCTTTCATTAGGCGCTGAGCTTATCTGGTGCTGGTGTTGATCTCATCTGAAGCATTCTTTACTATTTTCATACAGAACTGTTTTTCTTTTTGGGTTTTTTGCTTTGGCTTGGGTTTTACTTGGCACGCTTGGGCGGAGTTGGACGGGAAGTCTGCGTTTACAATGATGGCCAGCAGCGCGCAGACAACAATCGGGATCCTTGGTTCGTGTAGATATATTAGCATATAGCGCACGATTACGCTTGCTTATTGGAGAATGAGTTACCATATCTTAGTCTCTGAAATTCATTCTAATCCCTTTTTCTATCTTGCATCTGTTGGCATGGTTGTGGCGCAGTGGGAAGCCAGGCTGGCCAGTGTGCTTTCGCAGCTGCCTAGTCACGCGACAGGGAACACTACTCTTGTGCACCCGAGATCATCCCGGACATATAAAAGGGCTTCCCGTGAATTTTAAATCCTTTTTGTGAGATCCTCTTACAGAATTCAATTAGTAGACTCGAATATCCAGACGCACAGTACGTACCCTCAACCCAATAATAGCCAAGAAGTACGTCCTCGTACGGCAGGGCGGGGAGCGGGCGCTCTTTGCAGCAGAGCCAAACTCACTGACACTCATGCTTAGGAACAAGAATGAAGCTGTCCGCTCTCATCTTTGCCGGAATGGCCGCGTCCGCGTTCGCGGCCGAGCAGACTGACGAGGAAGTCGATCCCGTGAAGATCTGCGGTCGCCTCGGCGTGATGAAGGTTGACCCAGCCGATCTCGAGGAGGGCGTCAACAAGGAAGATATTCGAATGTGCGCCGACCATCCGCTGGGCTACAGCAATTATTTCGGTTGGGGCGATTACCTGCCAGATTGGTTTCCCGGGCCGCCGACCTTTTTCCTTGTTTGAGTATGTAGTTACCAGTCACACGCGCGCCATGAATACATCAGCACGATCATGGATGAATCATACAAGGCTATCTTCTGATTCTTTTCTGTTTAAAATTTCGTGATCTTTTTTTCTGAAATTTTGACCAGACCTTTTATTCATACGACTGCACGGGGGCTCGGTGTAAGCGAGATGCTACCAGGCAGACGTTTGCGCCAGCAGTTTAAGCAGTATTTCAATAAACTACCAAGATGCAAAATAATTTCGGACTTTTTAATTAAAAGGACAATAACGCACAACTGCATGATAGATTAGCAAACAAACTGACAAGTGCCTGTATTCGCTGTGTCCCACCACAACGGAGCTTGCACAGCCACACTACACTAGCCACACACCAGCCACAGGGAAGCTTCGCGGCGAGCCATTGCCTTTTTCAAAGGGCAGCGCGAGCACTGGCGACCGTTCGCAACTCTTCACATCTGCCCCCCAACAGACAAACATTTCTGCCGGTTTACGTGCGCCAAACACAACACGATGGCTGCTGTAAGTAGCGAATGGCATGAAATGCCTCCAACCCAGCCGATTCCGTCGACTTTTGATGCTAATTGATGTTGCGAACCTTCCCTCCAGCCGCTCGTAACCGTTTCCGAGAGCAAGGACCTGCGCGGTCTCAACCTCATCGCTGCTCACTCCCACATTCGCGGCCTCGGCGTCGATGCCACGACTCTCGAGCCACGTGCCGCCTCGCAGGGCCTCGTCGGCCAAGAAAAGGCGCGCAAGGCCGCGGCTGTCATTCTGCAGATGATTAAGGATGGCAAGATTGCTGGTCGCGCCGTTCTGATTGCTGGACCTCCCAGGTACGACCAAGCTTCCCCCAGGGGCGACGCGTTGCCCATCGTGATAGTTGCGCACTACTAACGACGCATTTCTCCTCTCCAGTACCGGAAAAACTGCCATTGCCATGGGTATGGCCCAGTCGCTCGGCCCCGACGTGCCGTTCACCACGCTCGCCTCGTCCGAAATCTTCTCCCTCGAAATGTCCAAGACGGAAGCCCTCACTCAGGCCTTCCGCAAGTCGATCGGTGTGCGCATAAAGGAGGAGAGCGAGATTATGGAGGGCGAGGTTGTCGAGATCCAGATTGACCGCAGTGTCACCGGCACGGCCAAGCAGGGCAAGCTGACGATCAAGACGACCGACATGGAAGCCGTCTACGACATGGGCACCAAGATGATTGACGCCATGACCAAGGAGCGCGTGATGGCGGGCGACATCATCTCGATTGACAAGTCATCGGGCAAGATTACCAAGCTGGGCCGCTCGTACGCGCGCTCGCGCGACTACGACGCCATGGGTGTCGACACCAAGTTCCTGCAGTGCCCCGACGGCGAGCTGCAGAAGCGCAAGGAGGTTGTGCACACGGTCACGCTGCACGAGATTGATGTCATCAACTCGCGCACGCAGGGCTTCCTGGCGCTCTTCTCGGGCGACACGGGTGAGATTCGCAGCGAGATCCGCGACCAGATCAACACCAAGGTGGGCGAGTGGAAGGAGGAGGGCAAGGCCGAGATTGTACCCGGCGTGCTCTTCATCGACGAGGTGCACATGCTGGACATTGAGTGCTTCTCGTACATTAACCGGGCGCTCGAGGACGACCTGGCGCCGATTGTCATCATGGCCAGCAACCGCGGCCACTCGCGTATCCGCGGCACCGATTACCGCAGCCCGCACGGCCTGCCGCTCGACTTTCTCGACCGCGTCGTCATCATCAACACGCTGCCGTACGCCGCCGAGGAGATTAAGCAGATCCTGTCCATCCGCGCGCAGGAGGAGGAGATTGACGTCTCGGCCGACGCCCTGGCGCTGCTCACCAAGATTGGCCAGGAGGCCGGCCTGCGCTACGCCAGCAACCTCATCAGCACCTCGCAGCTCGTCTCCGCCAAGCGCCGCGCCAAGCAGGTCGGCATCGAGGACGTCCAGCGCAGCTTCCAGCTCTTCTACGACCCGGCCCGCAGCATCGAGTTTGTCACCAAGTCGGAGAAGCGCCTCATCGGCGACGACGGCGCCGTCGACCTGTCCGCGTCGGCCAACGGCACCGCGGCGGCGGCCCCTGCCGCGACGGAGGGCATGGACCTGAGCTAAAGTTTTTACATATAGTCTGTTGCATGTATGAGTCTTTTGTTTAAAAAAGAAACAATGGGGTATTATCGACCTCGCGGTGGAAAGGCAGACGCGTAGCTGTACTTGGTTGAACAGCCTCGTACTGCGCTTTCTTGGAGGACGGGCTCTCTTTTTATATGTGTTGTTTTGTCGTTTTAGGCTGGCGTTTATTTTACGGGAGGGGAAGAAGGAAACGCGAGAAATCTTTTGCAGATAAAACCCAAGTAGATGGAATACAAAAAAGTCATTCAACTTATCAGACGATATACCGTGAAACAGATTCATGATTACGCGAAAGCCCATGTATATAGATAGGTTCGAGACTGTTCTTTAAGCACTGCTCAACGGAAATTTGCTCGTAGAAATATGTAGTTGATTATTTGTATTTGTATTAAGACAGCTTAAATGTGAATGAACATGCCGCTTTATAATATCTACTTCTATTGATCGTACAGTTCAAGCCCCATCCCATCATCATCATGGTACAGTTGCCGCAACATATCTACTCTACTCTCTCAGTACATAACCCAGCACGCGACCCAGCACGCCACGCACGCGGTGCGGGTTCTCCAGCACGCAGGTGAAGACAACGGCCGTGCTGGCCGCAAAGACCAGCGTCTCGCGCCACTGCTTCTCCTTGGGATACTGGCGGGGCACGACGGTGCTCAGCGCGCGCGGGGCCACAAACAGGCCCATGTCCTTGCGGCGGCTCGCCGTCTCGATGAGCACGCTCCAGCCGCAGAGGAAGCAGCCCGTGCCGACGCACACGCTGCTGTCGAGCAGCTGGCGGGATTCTCTGTCTTTGCCCACGACGTGCGGCCCGACGCGCGTGCGTGCGAGACACACGCCGTAGTAGAAGAGCGTGATGTACATGGCGAGGAACGCCGAGGAGCGCGAGGCGGATTTCAGCGCCTGGAGGAGACTGTGGCGCGTGGGCGCCTTGCCGCGGAGCTGGAGGAGCAGCGCGAGCGGCAGGTAGGTATACATGGACCACTTCCAGGAGCGGGCGAAGCGGCTGAGGGCGTGGTACTCGCACGACGGGCCGCAGCCCATGTGGACAACCTCGCACGGAAACGGCACGCTGACGACGGGGTCGCCCCAGGACCGCGGCATCTGGTAGTCGACGCACATGTCGCCGACGAGCTCGCCCTGCCCCGTTTCTTTCCCGTAGACGAGCGCGCCAAAGTGGAAGCGGCGGAGCGTCTCGATGAGCCGCTGGTCGACCTGCGCCGCGGACGTGATCCATTTCTGGTAGCCCCGCGGCAGGCTGTCCGGGTAGTAGAACCAGGACCACATGATGAGGGCGCAGGAGGAGACGAAGACGAGCGGATCCGCCATGTATTGGATAAAGGATTCGGCCTGTAACGCAGTGTGAGCATGTTTTGTGCAGAGAAAGAGAGGGGGAGAGCAGTATATGGGATTGAGGGGCTTACCTTGGTCCATTTGTTGAGTGTCTGGCGTCGAGATCGGCGCTGCGACCAGAGCTCGCCGACAATGACATCGGCAGCACGGGTAGCGGCAAAGAGGGTCAGGTCCACGGTACGACCAGCCATCTTCTGACGTCGGATTTCCTCTTCTCGCTGGGTTCTTCGGGCGGTAGAGTGCCGGCGTGGTGCAGTGCCCTTGCCATGGAGCAGCTTCAAGCCAAACCAGCCAGCGAGGAAGCTACAAAGGAAGCGTGCCAATCTGAACAGTTAGCCGGTATGCATAGACGACGAGTATTGCCAGACATTCCATACCTTAGTCGTGAAGTTTCTGTAAGCCGTGCTCCTAGTTTGGCAATAACTTTGTCGAGTGGTTTCTAGATTGCACAAATGGTTACTACATGGTTTCAAGAACGGCCATGCCAAGTTCAACAAGCTAAGCTCGCCGCGCATTTGTTATCCGCCGTTTCAAGACTTACATGTAATAGAGAGGTGCCGGCTACGAGAACAGCACAGAACATCGGGAAACGCTGCGGGTCGAACCCGGTGCGCAGGATATGGCGCGCGCCCGCAACAAAGGTAGGCTCATCGTTGGGGTCCGACGGCATGAGGTTGTCCGAATTCCTCTTGAGCTTGAGAATATGCTGCACGGCCAGCGTCAGCAGCCGGGGCGCCACCGCCGACGCGTAGCCCAGGACGTAGGCGCGGGCGACTGGCCGCAGGGCCGGCGGCATGGCCAAGCCCCCGGACCGTGCCGGCGCCCGACGACGGGTAGCGAGCTGTTGTGACATGAGGAGCTTCCCCCAAAGTTGTACCGGATAACAGAGATTGTGAAACTTTTGCACAGACAGGCTAGACAATTGCAACGATCCAATCGACTAGCCCCGTCGGGGAAAATAACACAAGAAAAGATCGTACAGATGGTCGAGGCGTTTTTTGGCGTAACCAGCAGCTTTGATCTGATGGGCGGGCCGAAGAACCGATGCAACGATATCAGACGGCTTGGGTTGGACAAGGAGTTTCCGGGACGGTGTGAGAAAAAAAATGGCCAGTGAACCTTTTGGTGCAAGGTTACATGTATTCTTTTGGACCAGAGGTGTGTAATTCTTCCGCGGCGTCTTCTCGGTGAAGCTGTGCGCTGTCGCAGGAGACGGCGTCGCGCAAGGACCAGCTAGGCGGGATTGGTTGCTGGTTGCGCTCGGGAGGGGTTTCGGATGAGTGATGAAGCGATATAGGTTGCAGATGAGAGATGAGAGATCGGCCGGGTCAAGATGAAGGAGGATTGATGGGCGAGAGATGTTCGAGGCAATGCGCGTCGCTGTTTGAAAGCGGCGGTGCTGCTGCCCCTCGGTGGGATGAAGGGCAGAAAGGGCTCTGTCGCGTGCCGGTCCGAACGCGCCACGAACGATTGTATGCACAGCCTTGAACAGCTTCAACGATGACGACGCAGCGACTCGCTCACAGATTCGGCTCAAGTTGAGCGCAAAAAGATGGAAGAAAAGAGAAAAGCGCAGCAAAGAAAGTATCGTGACGCAGCTACACCTTTAATTTGACGGGTGAGGCCCAGCCAATTGCCTCGGCGATTTCGCACGACTGAAGTCTGGGGTTGCTGCTGTCGCCAACTGAGCTCGTAGCGGGGACTTGCAGGGCAACTCGAGGAAATTAGTGGACTGATTGGTGGGCGGTATAGCCGACTTGCAGGCCTGAGTGCGCTGTAACTGGCTCGAAGCTGGGCCTGGGACCTGGCATTTGGCCCACGCACCAAATTGGACAGCTCAACTGCTGTCATGTGAAAGTCCGTCTGCTTGTTACGAGGTACGACAACTCTACTCCGTACAAAAACAAAAACATTTCTTTGCTGAAAATAAAATAAAATAAAAAGAATTGCGCAGATTTACATTCATCATCAAATCCGCCAATGATGCCCAATTCATCATACAAGATTGCTCTTATGCGCGCTATTCTCCAGCCTGCGGCTTCGGACACCAGTGACGCCTATGCCGGTCGACGCTGACGCACGGCAATGCAGGAACGAGCAGCACTTGCTCTCTTTCGTCTTCTCCAAAAAAATCCTCCTCCAAACATTTCGTGACATGTCTCGGGGGAGAGGGGGGTGTGTGTCTACGCAACGCAGACCCTTCCAACATTGCCACGTCTTATAGGTCTTCTCCTCCTCCTGCTACTCCAAGATCGTCTGCAATGCCATCATAACAACGAGGTAGAAAAACTACTGGTAGAAACATGCCCCTCGTGTGTCGCCGGGACCACCTGATGTGCGCCAGAAGTCGGGTGTCTTGCCAGACATGGACTGGCCGCTCCGTCCTCCGTCTCGGGTGCCTGGCGATCCACCACCACACACACACACCATTGGCACCAACCACCAACCACCAATATAGCGACTGGCGCCCCGACCAGCCTGGCGCTGCGTGAGACCAGATCATCGACGGTGCCATCCCGTTTTTTTAGGGCCGCAATAATGCCATATATTACTTTTCGGTATTACAATGGCCCTGGAAGACGCACACCCCCTACTGTTTAGTCTACCTTTGATGCGAGGCAGAGAGGCTCGCTCGGCTTTCTCATACCGACATACATGCTGCACGCACGCTTGGCAGCCCTGCCTTGCGCTGGACATAGTAATTCGGCTGATCTGAGCCGGATGGACGCTCGCTAACTGTCCAATGCGGCAACCTGCTCCGAACAAAAACGCATAACCAAAGTGTAATAATAAATATTCTCCAACTTTCCACACCAGGATACGAGTACGGAGACGGCGGGCTGGACTTGCACGACAGAAGCAAGAAAAATTCAATTTTTAGCACGAAAATCAAGGCAGACCAACCCATCTGGTCTTTTCTGTCTTGCCCCCTTTTGCCAAGAAGCAGCTGGATCATCTACCCCAAATCTTTGTCTTTACTTGAGGGGGAATGGGGCTGGCTGACTGGCTTGCTACTGTACCCTCTGGCCGGCTGTCGCTGACATGCCCCGTCTCCATGTCTGCTCCATGAGCGAGCCACTTGGGGCCTGACTGTAAGAACGCCACACCTGCGAACAACGAGAGTGACCATGCTAGAGCGGGACACTTTGCGCGCGCGTGCTCCAGTGCCAAAAAGGCTGTGCAAGGTGCAAGGTCTGGGACGTTTTAACTTGGGGAACGACGAACCCAAACCCAGGAAAGAAATTCATCCTCTCGGGCTAGCCCACACCCCGCAAACCCGCAAAGTATAAAAGAAGAAGAACGCAAAACGAAGATGAAATCTGCAACGAGATTGGCGCAAGGGTGGTGGGTGGCAGACGACAGCCGGGGGGTGAGCCTTGCCTAGCGGAGATCTAGGGGAAAGAAGGGAACCAAAAATAAATGAAAAGTTTAAAATAGAATCTAGGGGGGTTTGTCGTGAACCTTTCATCTAAATTTCGTACATACAAGATGAAATGATTCAAGGGTTCATCAGACGTGCGGCGGCGACAGATTGGGACGGGGGCGACATGATGCGACTTGTTTCAAGACGACGCCTCCAGACCAAAGACCTTGGACGGGTCGACAAGAGGCGGAGCTAAGACGAGGCTCTACATTGGGTAGCCGGAGCAATTCAAAAAAGGATTACAAGCCTGGAGTTGCGAATTATCGTCTACCAAGCCATGGAGCCACTCTTGGTCGCCGATTCAGCCCGCAAAAGCGCAAGAGGCCTCGTGTAGGCATCAGGCGGTCTATAATTCGAGGTTTTATATACGCACGTAAAATGGGACCATTTACGGTCGAGGCTCTACAAGTAAATGATAAAAGACAGAAGAGAGGATCTGGAGAATAGATCCAGAACGTACACGCAAGCAGCGCCCCGGCAAATTCCATTCAGACTCTCATGCACGGCATTGGGGCAGCACTGCTGTCGTCATGGACGAGGGACGATTCGGACCACAAGGCAACCTTGAAAAGCGGCATGGCGATCCCTCCCAGCCGCTACCGGGTCAAGTCGGAAAAGGCGCACGTCACGTCCATATTCAGGCACACCCAAAAAAAGAGAACATGGGCTGGCGATGTGCGTGTCAACGGTCAGTCACCGTTCGTTGATGGTGTGTGTGGGCTTTGTCTGCTCCAACATTCAAGCCCCCAGCCGGCCACAATTTATCTAAAAGGGGTTTAGCGCGGATGCGCCTCTGCCAGACACGCCGAGGGACCACCAGTGCGGTCCATCGGAAAAAGCATGTGAAGCTGAGATATGCACCTTTTGACAGTCGTCAAAGCGGGCGGCCACCACCAGGAGACACACCCCCGATAGGTGCATGTACTCGCAACGTCGATTGACGAGAACCCGAGCATGAGGGGAAAATCGTTCCCCTCTTTGGGCGTTTTTTGGGGGCACGGCAAAGCAGGGAAGGGAAGCGATGGGGGGGTGTAACATGAAAAGGGGCGGAGTGGCTTGAGCATGCGACTGCGTAAAAGGTGAAAATGGTTTATTTTCTCTCATGAGGTTTTGCAAAGAGAATTGTAGAGGGATTGTATTTTGTTAGATGGCGTTGATTCGGAGACTTGCTTCCAACATGACTTGATACAAGCTGCGCCAGTGTTGCAGAACCTCCCGCTAGTAGTAAGAGCAACCACCAAAGAAAAGAAAAAAGAGGGACGTTGTGTGTGAAGTGAGCAAAGCGGTGGCCGGTGCTTCGGAGCTTTTGACAACTGTAGTTTAGCACCGTCGTAGAAGGACGCTAAAATGCTTCTACCGATATGCCAGGGCAGTGTCTGTGTGTCTGTGTGTCTGCGGTGTGCATGGAGACAGTAGTCAAGCAAGACGTGTCTCGCGTAGGAGTCTGTATTGGGCTGTATTGTCTCTTCCATCCGGCTTCTAGTGCGTGTTGCTCGGACATTGATTGACCTGAAGAAACTTGAAAAAAAGGAGAAAGAGGCGGCCTGGATCCTTGCAAGCCCGGTTCCGGCGCCCGTCATGATCGACTTCTCCCGAGGGCGTTGCACGGGCGTGTACAATTTAAGACGGTGTGCAGGAGAATGCAATTTGTCCCCATCTGCAGCTAATACGTCACTTACTTTTTTACTTTCTCTGACTCGCTTTGTGTCCGTTCAAGCTTTGTGTCTTGGACTCTGTTCTTCCATGGCGTCCGCTAGAAGGAATGCAAATTTCCACCACGCATAACCCTTTTCGGAGATGATGGCGCTAGAAAAGGCGCCAAGTTTTGCCTTGTTCTCGCTGTGGCCTGTTTTGGGCAATCTACGGCCGGTGAGAATGCTGCAGTGAGGCTCGGTGGTGCAGGCGAGGCGCGGGCGCCCTTCAATAGCGCATGGCGTTGGGAGGGCTTGTAAGTGATTTTTTTGAGAAAAGCCGAACGTCGTTCAACGCATCAGGCCAACAGTTGCCCTGTGCTTCTTTTCATGCCTCACTCCCAAGGTAACGTGTGGTGCCGCATGAATCTGCTGGCCCATCTGTGATCTCCGAAGATGCAGTGGATTTGAAAGAGTGAGATCCAGCAAGGCACGAAGCACGAACCCAGATGGAGAGAGCAGCAAAGAAAAATGCGCCAATGGACAGCGAGTGAATACAAGTTAGCATGACCGCAGAGCGTGTTAGCTAGACCAGGCTGGGTATTGCTGTGCCGGTGCTAGCTGGATGACTGTGAAAGCCAAGGTGCTGACAGGAACCCAGGCTGCCATGCTCTCAGCGACTGGGGGCACCACTGGGTCTCCGTTATTAGCGTCCAGGTAAACCCGCTGAGGTAGCGAGGTCCGCCTGAACCGGCCTGTCCTTTTAGGCTTTCGTGCTCGTGACCGCCACTGTACGCGGGGCAGAAGCTTACTCTGTCCCTTTTTTATAGCAGCAACAGTCCATTAGAACAGCGAGAGAAGAAGAAGAAGAATTACTTGGACAATAGGATAACCTCAAGATGTACACATAATTCATCAGCAAGTCATTCAGACTTGTCCCTTGGCTAGTGCTTGTGGCGGCAGTGACCTACAGCCACCCACCGCAAGACGGACACCCCCCCTCCTCCGCCCCTCTGCCCCATCCCCACGCTTCGCCCGCATCCCGCATTCAAATTGCCTAGCCTCGAGTCGACGTCGCACCTTGTCTTTGGGTCTTGTCTGTCTGGATTGTCTGGATTATACGTACTTTGGACGCTCTTTATTTTCGAAATCACACACCCTTTTCTCCGCCTTCTCCCCCTGTCTGTCGTGGCAAGAGGCAAACTTCCATAACCCCAGCTTCTTTTAATACCTGCCCATGCCCGCCCTTCCGCTTGTCCAACGCCTCTCAGCATAATACCCCAGGTTTTCGTTTTTTGCATCATCTTGTGCACGCTGTTTGCCTTGATCCTTCCTTTGTCTATTCTACAATCTTCTCGATTCACGTTTACGATATCCTATGCTGAATGGAAGACTACGACATCCACTGTCAAACTTGTAACCAAATTTCGCCTGTTCATTGGACACGCACTGTCCAGCACGACCAGCACCAGCACAACCAGCACCAGCACAACCACAACCACCATTCACAGCGTCCGCCATTTCCGCCATTACAGCGCTCCGCCCGCTAAATTTCCACAGCGCCCACAGCGCCCACAATCCCCCCCAGAGTCTCCCCGCCAGTTGCCTGCCCGGCCTTGGTCAGCTGCAAAAGGTCGCCCGCCATTTTTCCGCCCGTCGCCGGCAACTGCTCTCATCGCCCAGCGCCTCCCACCACCGTCACATCCACTTTTCCTCCCGTCACCATCCAGAGCCGCATCCATGCTCGCCGTCCAGCAGCCTCCCAGGATGGGTTCTTCGCAGCCCGATTCAGATCCCTTCTTGCCCTTTGGCTGTAAGTATTCATCTCTCTCTTAATGCGCCCGCCTCTGCCGTTGACTTTGGTTCCTTTTCCGCGTCTTCCCGCGCCGCGAACCAGATCATCCGACCTTCCGTTGCTAACAGCTCGTCCTTCCCGTTGCTTCAGACTCCATGGACCAGAACCAAGATGGCCTCCTCGACGCCCCCGACCCGGCCGGTGCGCCGCTCCTCTCCGAGACCGACACCAAGTTCCTGAGCTCCTTCTTCGAGGACATGTCCTCGGCCCAGTACAACATGCCCTCCTTTGGCGAGGGCCTGCACTTCAGCGACGCTTGGTTCGATCTGCCCCCGCAGTTCATGGGCACCGCGACGTCCTTTGGCCCCCAGGCATCCGCCCTCCCGAACCCAGACACGTTTCTCGGCGAGCAGGTCGACTTTAACGGCGGCGTCATCTCTGGCGCCCAGCTCATGCGACCCCCCTCGGCGCCCATGACCCAGCAGCCCCAGGCACAGCACCGCCAAGCCTACCAGCAGCAGCAACATCAGCAGCACCAGCACCAGCACCATTCCGACGACGTCCTCAACGCCGCCGCAACCCTCCTTCAGAACAATGCTCCCAGCCCCCGCTCCAACGGTAAAGGCAAGGAGTCCTCCCCCGGCGCCCGACGACCCCTCGGCCCGCCCATTGGCCACCTTCGCCACCAGCCCATGGACGAGTTCAAGGAGGAGAGCCAACGGGATTTGGAAAATGAAGCACACAACAACACCTTTACCGACTGGATGTTTGGCTCCAAAGACCGCCAGGGCTCCAGACAAACACAGGTCAACGAGCTGCACTGGGGTTCCGATGCCAACTTTGGCAACGTGCAGCATTACGTTCCCGCTCCCAACAAGGAAACCGCCGACGGACACCACAAGGTCCAGATGCAGGTTCTCGACTGTCTCGAGCCTAGTAACAGTGTTTCCCACACTCGCACCGGCAGCCCAACCATCGACCCCAAGCAGATGGCGCCGCAACATTCTCAGGAGGACATGGCGCCCATGGAGGATGCCGACGCCCCTCCCCGCAAGCGACGCAAGAGCAAGCTGCAGCGCGGCGACTTCGAAGACGACGAAGAGGAAGACTCCAAGGCCGGCATCAAGAAGATCAAGAGCCCGCAGAGCAACGGCCTGCCGTCACCGCCCGCCGAGTCGGCCGCCCGCCGCCGCAAGGCCGCGGCCCTCAACAAGGGTCCCCGCGAGAACCTCAGCGAGGAGCAGAAGCGGGAAAACCACATCCGCAGCGAGCAGAAACGCCGTACCCTCATCAAGGAAGGCTTCGACGACCTCTGCGAGCTCGTGCCCGGCCTCAAGGGCGGCGGTTTCAGCAAGAGCACCATGCTCACCATGGCCGCCGACTGGCTCGAGCAGCTCCTCGAGGGCAACCAGACCTTGACGGCGCAGCTCAAAGGTCTGGGGCAATAATCTGGTCCCTGTTTCCGCTGGGTTTCTTGTCTCTTTTCTTATTTGTCACGTCTTGATGAAATGCATTCTTATGCTTGTCCGTGTGCATCACGGGCCATAATCTAGGAGTTGGGTGCTCTTTTGGGCAAAAACATTGATATATTTCAGTTGCAGAAGAGGGTGCCGTGTGCTGCCTCTTGCAACGAAGCGGCGTTTGTCCTTGGTTTTTTTCTATTTCATTTACCTGTTCTCTTGTCACCATCACTTTCGTGTGCTCAAGATGCGGGAGCATATGAGCTGGCCAGATTCACCATATTTGGGTATGAGGTTTGGACTCATTTACACACATTTTGATGTAATATTTTTCGTTGATACTGGGAGCAAACGTTGAGTACATAGGGACTTTGCTCCCATTGTTGGGTTTCTTTTCACTTTTTGGTTATCTCTTTAGAATGGGCATTACAAAATGGGCTTTGCAGCCACTACCCCGGGTTGGAACATGTCGAATGTGGAGGAAAATGTGTACCATGAGATTTAGCTTTTTTTTCTTTACATGATATCCCTCCAAATAACAGATTTACGTTTTTCTTTTGACAGCAAATTCTCTTTCTCATTGTATCATTATAATTCTATGTCATCCACTGACCTGTAAACTTCCCCCTCTGACCAAAACAAGAGTTGGAGGAAATGTCCCTACAGCTCGCCACCACGCCACCACGCGCACGCGCCCAGTACAAACGCGCACAGCAGTATATCCGTCCGCACCGTCGTGAAGATTTGCCCGTACCGCATCACGTTCACCACGTACCCGCGCCACGGCATCGGCAGCTGGCCCGCCACCGACCACGCCCACCCCGGCGGCGGTGCGCGCCCTTTATCCAGGAAGAACTTGGTCGTCAGCAGCACGGCCTCGGCCGTCGCAAACGCCCAGAAAAAGTTCTTCTTCGCCGTTTCCATGTCGAGTCCCGCGAGGCGTGCGGCGCCCGGGCTGCCCTCGTAAAAGGCGTCCGCCTTGTCGTCTTGGATTTTGAACGCGAGCTGGCGCTGGGTTTTGGTGCCGTCAAAGGGCGTGAGCAGGATAATGTAGAGACCGAGACCGAGGGCGAGGAGAGCGTGCACGATGCGCCATACGGTGCTGTAGATGTCGGGACCGGCCTGGGCGCCGCCGCCCATCATGCCGGCGAGGGGGTTCGCGTTGGGACCGCCTGCGCCGGGGGACATGCCGGGGAAACCACCACCGCCGCCTGCGCCGCCCATCATCTGCGACATCATCTTCATGAGCGGATCTTCCTCACCTAAACCAGGCATCCCGTCGGCACCTGGCGGCGGCGCACCACCGAGCATCATCTGTCGCAGCTGCGCCTGCTGCTCCTCCGTCATGTCCGCGGGCAGACCTGGAAAGCCCGCCGCGGGCGACGGCATCGCGCCCATTCTCTGCTGCTGTTGGGCGGCGGCCAGGCGCGCGGCACCCGGTGAGTAAAAGTGTTCGGAAATATCCACCTCGTCGGGATCACCAGCGGCAGCCGGCTTTGCTGCTGTCGCCGCTTCGGAAGCGGCTTCGTCTTGATGATCTGCAGCGTCAACCGTTAGTGGCTGGTAAAGGGAGGGAGGGTGAGGAGACGGCAAAACGGACCTCCTACGACGCGGCCGTCGATGCCGGTAATCTTGTTGAGGCGCGCGGAGCCGCCGGCCTTGATCTTGGCCTCGCGGCGCTCCTTGCGCAGACGGGCCTGCTCGGCGGCTCGCTGGGCGGCGGCGTCGCTCGACGACGAGACGCCCTCCGTCATGGCTGCAGTGGCAGATTTGTTTTGCGAGAGGAAGCTTCTTTTGGTGCAGCCTGATGGTAATATTTCGACGACAAGGGTTCGAGGGGTGTGGGTGGGCGGACAAAGGCTGGCAGGTTGATGGCTTTGACGTTGGCAAGCTTGCCACCGGTGGTGGAATTGACAGCTTCCCAAAAGGCGGGTGGGCCCTCGTGCTCACTTCAGCCAGCACCCAAGCTACCAGCTTCACTTCAACATGCGAAACAATGCACATTATTTAATATTTAAAATGAATGCATATTAGAGTCACGGCTAGTAAGAAATAATTTCAAGGGCTGATATTACTACTTCGTCTAAACCACAGCGGGTAACATCACTACACAACCAGTTTTGTCATCATCCACATACAACTCATCAGTAATGTTTTTTGGTTCTTCAAGTCATTGCATCTAATATTTAAGGTGTCGCTTTGCTCATGTTGATGAGACGCTTCAGACCAACCTGTAAGTCAATTTGTTAGCATCTTCTGTTGCTCAGATCGCGGTTAATAGTAAACTTACCATCCACTGGCCGCACTCTTCAACTCTCTCTCGCTGGAGCTCAGCCTGCAGCTTGGCTGCCGTGGCGTGATCCTTGGCCTTGAGAGACTCGGCAAGCTCAGACAGCTTTGTAACACTGTAAGGCGAAACGAGTTCATCGTTGTTTAAGTGGTCAAAGAGAAGGCTCAGGCGCTTCTGGGTATCCTTGACCTGAGGGGCAAAGGTGGCGGGAGCCTTTGCTGCAACACGCTGCATGTCCTCTGTCAAAATCTCTACCATACGCTGAGCGCCGGCAGGGATGTGCGATCTGTCACCAGGAGGGTGCTTGCCCTTGGGGGGCGGTACAGCGGCGGCTCGCGGAGGAGGAGGCGTAGGTGTAGCGCCACCAGGAGGACCGCCGGGAGGAGGACCAACTCGGCCCATGGGTGGCGGTCCAGTAGGGGGGCCCGAAGGAGGAGCTCCGGCACCGGGCGGCGAGCTGAAGTTGTTGGTAGGCGCGTACGGGTTTCCTGCGGGAGGAGCCGCGGGTGGCTGAGCAAACTGGCTGTAGGGGTTCACCGGAGGTGCGTGGCCACCCATGGGGGGCGGCGGTGCCATTGATCCTCCAGGAGGAGCTGGGCTGGGCTGCTGTGCGGCAGGCGACGGGGCGTACCTGTTCGACGGAGGAGCTCCAGCAGGAGGTGCATTGTACGGAGAAGCCGTTCGCGCGACAAGATTGGCCATCTGGGGGCTGGCACCAACTTGAGGGGGCGGGGGAGCGTACTGGTTAGCCACAGACGACGGACGGGGAGGAGCCTGGAATGTCTGAGGAGGACCAGTCAGAGGCGAAGTGACACGGGGAGGAGCAGAGCCCTTGGGAGGAGGAGGAGGGCTGGCTTTAGCAGGTCCGCCGTACGTGGCCGGTCCAGGCGGCGGTGTCTGGCCAGGTTGGATACCGTAAGGTCCAACAGGTGGTTGCACACTAGGAGTCGAGCGTCTGGGAGGTGGGGCCTTGGTCACGATAGGCACATCGTTCCAGCTGTCTTTGGGAGCAGTGTGCATCGTCGACATGGTAGGCGTGCCGTTGCGCGGCGGTCCGGAAACGGGAGGCGGAGCTGGGGATGTGTAGCCCTGAACGGGTGGCTGATACATGCCGGATGGCTGGTACGGGTTGCCTCCATAGGATGGCTGCTGCGTTTGTCCGTAAGGCGGCTGCTGCGTTTGCTGTGGCTGCAGGGGCTGGAATGGCTGGGGCGTCGGAATGGAGTTGATGTTGCTGTATGGATTGGTAGCACCAGTATTACCCAGCGGCTGAGGTTGAGGCGTAGGGTAGCCGTAGCTAGACTGCGTCTGGGGAACTGTGCTGGTTGCTCTCGTGGCAGCCTTGGCAGAGGGTTTGGCAGATGACTTCTGCGTGGCCTGCTTAACACGGCTGCGAGCAGTCTCGGCAGCAGGATATGTGCCAGGCAAAAGATCAAGATAGCGCTGTGCAGCGTCGAGCTGGCCGTGACCAGCGAGAATATCAGCGTATTCCGTGTATTTGTCGTACAAGCTGGCAAGTTTCCAGCCTGCAGTCTCGTTTGTTTCACCATCAACAAACTTGCTGACTTGGCGGAAGACTGTGACCTTCTCGATAAAGTTCTGCAGAGTCCTGGCGTGAATTGAAAAGGTCGAGTCTTGCGACGGGTCCTTAGCATCAGCTTTCTCAGCCTCTTCTAGCTCTGCAGTCCAAATGGAAACCACCTTCTCCAACTTGGCCCCTACAAGGTAGCAGAACGAGGCATCCTTGCGCTCGCCTTCCTCTTGGATGCGATCACCAAGAGCCTCGCAGAGGTCAGGGAATTCGGTGGGGTCTGAAAAGGTGCAGATGATAGCCATTGTCTCTTTCCAGCTCTTAAGGTCTGCATTGTATACGACGTCCCAAAGGTTCTTTTCGATGACGGATCCAAGAAGGCGAATATAGCTGGGAGAGCCTGTCTTGCGGGCAAGATAGGCAGCTTGAACCTTATCCACGAGCTCTTGGCCACCACAGTTGGCAATTACGAAAGCGTCCGCGACGCGGTCTTCCTTCAAGCAGATCTCAGTAGCCTTGGCGAAGTTGCCAAGCATGAGAGCTTTCGTAATATCCTTCTCCACGGCAGTGTCGCTCTCTCCAAAGAGGTGGAACGGATTGTCGGTTTTCGCACCCTTGGTCGCCGTGACGCCAGCCAGGAAGTCATCGTCGCCACCTTCTTCATCGGCACCGTCGAAAAAGTTAGATAGCTTCTTCTTTTCCTCGGTGGTTCCCTCATCCTCCGCCTGGACCTCTTCGGATGCTGGCTCTTCGCTTGCTTTTTCCTTGAGACCAAGATACTCTACAATCTTCCCACGTGGGTTCTCGCCAATGAGGGTCTGCATGACCTTCCAGTCAGCCTTCTCTTCGTCAGTCTTGGATTGCACCATGCGTTCTTCGCAAATGGCCGACAGGTCACCGGAGGCAAGGGCGTTTTGGAACTTCTCAGTGGCCGACGAGAAATCAGAATCAGCAGAGAACTGCGAGATGATGACCTTCGAAGATCTCTCTTGGCCTGAGGTGGGCTTGAAGATGACAATTTTGCCGCCAAATCCGAAGGAAGCACCCACAGGTCGCTCAAACCACTTGGGTGCCTTGTTCAGCGTCCACGAGGCGCCTTGGGGTTGCGTTGAGGCAGCACTGAAGAAGTCAGCGCCATCTAGGTTGTTGTCGATGGCGGTCTTTGAGTTGTCGGGGTTCGTGTTCTGCAAGGTTTGAATGGTGATCTTGCCGTCGAGGCTAGCAGTAGCCGACAGATTGGGGTTGTGCGGGTTGAAACGGGTTTGGAATGACCAGTTCGTTACCTCTGGTAGCTCGCCGTAGCGCTCTCCGGTAAGAGGGTTCCAGATCATTGTCTTATTATCCTTGCCGGACGAGAGCAAAATGCTGCTATCCTGGTGGCACCAGGAGAGCGACAGGATGCCCTGGTCGTGGCCCAGCAGAGTCTTCTCGGGTGCATTGGAGTTCCGCAGATCCCATAGGAGAATAACAGGAGTGTTATCGTCTGGCGTACCGGTGAGGAGCTTCGTCGAGTTATTAGGGTCCCAAGCAATGGCGCTGACTGCTTTGCGGCTGTTGTTCAACGTGAGAGATGCTTTCTTAGTCTTGAGATCCCACACTGTCACAAAGCCACCTGCTCCGCCGGTAGCAAGAATATGGGAGACTTTGCGGTTCCATGCGAGGCACTCGATATCATCAGCACGGCCAGCAGCATTTCCAAGGCGGAAGGGGTTGGCAATATCGTTGACGTCGTAAATGTAAATTTCGCCCTTCGCGCCGGCGGTGGCTAGGATTTGTGGCTTCAGAGGGTTGAATTGGAGAGTCTTGATGGCACCGGTGTGCTTCGTCGTCTGCGACATCAGAGCATCGCTACCACCAGCTTGCAGCTTGGCAGCGTCCCAAAGATCAAGCGAGCCATTCTCCATAGCTCCGGCAATGATGCCTTGGGGGTGATCAGCATCAGGGGGACTCCATGCGATATCGTAGAATCTGTTTCGTCGAGTTTAGCAAGTTGTGCTGGTGAATTGTAGCTATCAGACATACTTGGCGTCGGTGGTAACGCTCGCGATAGGTCGGAGCTCCAGGCCCTGCTCCTGGTCGTCCAGGGACAGATCCCAAAGCTCAAGCTTGCTTTCGTCGGAAAAATCGGCATCGACAGCACCAGCGAGAGTACCAGTGACTACCAGCGGGTTTCCAGCGCCAGGCGACCACGCAAAGGTGGCCGTTCGTGGGATATCTCGTAGGCGCACCATGATGGCGGGGGTGTAAGGGACGGGGGCGGGACCAAGGAGCGGTTATTCGATTCGGTCAAGGTTTATGCTAAAAAGAACAATGAAATGCCAAGGATTGGCGCCGGCTGCTAGGAGCAATGCACCTCTTAGCTTCTGCCAGCAGAAGGCATGAAATTGTTCAAAAAAGGGTTGGTAAAACTGGATATAACCGTAATCCAGTTAAGTTTGATGCCAGATTGCAGGCCCTTGGAGCTTCCCCTTGTCGAGACGTGTTCCTGGCCATCCAGCAGTGGAGGTGGGGCCGAGAACTGGATCACGTGATCGCATTCGAAGAGAAGCTCGTCTTCGGCGACCAGTCTTTTGGTTCTCATGAGCTTGAAAACGCTGCTTTTTCTTTAATTAATATTTTGCAAAGAACTGCCACCTAGCAGTTTGTCATTTGTCATGTCGGATGCAGCTCGTTGGAAAGCGACAGTCTATGTCGGCGGCTTAGCACCGCAAGTCACCAATGCCAATGTGGTAGATGCCTTCATCCCATTCGGTGAAATTGTCGAAGTGAAGCTACCGAAGCCCGATAACCCCAATTCAGGGGAAACTCACAAAGGATTTGCATATGTCGAATACGAAGACAGTGCGGATGCGAAAGAGGCCATCGATAACATGGATCAAGCCGAATTTTTTGGTCGTACACTGAAAGTCTCCCAGGCTAAAGCGCCCAAGAGTGCTCAGGAAGGCCTTGGCAGCAAAACTGCCATCTGGGATCAGGTATATTGCTCCTATTACCTGAAACGAGTGAGACTCGCCATACTGACCATTCGACAGGAGGGCTGGTTGGCAGAGAATGCCGAGGGCGAGGCCGGGGAAGTTCCCTCCGGCCCGGACCCAATGCAAGGTCTGGAAGAGTTGGATGTCGCTGGGCCGAAACAGCAATGATCCAAGGTTAGGAATTAGCATTTGGGAACAGCTCTATATCACTTTACTTCAGCATAGCGTTGGCGTCGGATTTACAATATCAAGTTTCGAATTTCACTATTCTTCACCCAAAGAAACATTTGACAATGACGATGAAATGGCCTGGCCTCTATTTTGTGCCAAACTGGTGTTTCTAGACATATACAGCTACCCTTTCCCGTACAAGAACAAAATAAAAAACATGGCGTCACGCCTCTATCCGTTCTCAACTTAGTGGTGGTCGGAACGGCCAGCAGGACCCTGTCGGGACAGGCGGAGGTTCTTATCGACGTAGAATTTGCGGACGCAAGAGTAGCCGGCGGCGACAATGGCAAAGCCAACGACGGCAGCTATAATTGGTGTTAGATGTCGGGTCGGTTCATATGAGTCGTCCAATGGAACCTACCAAGGGGGATCAACTCAGCAGGGATCTGCTTGAGCTTGCGAAGGCGCTGAGAGATGGTGTGGCCTGATGACGGTTAGTTATTGTCGGTTTCAATACTTCGAGAATCGCTTCGAGTCGTCGAGATTCGGCAATCGTCGCGGCCGCATCACGTACCAGCCTGGTCCTCTTTCTGTTCGACCGAGGTATTAGCGCTATCCAATCAGCAGCGACATATTTCACTCACGGGCACCGGTCGCATCATGCGAGGGGTCTGGCGGAACATTCTCATGGCGGTGGTGGCACGCATTTTGATGAGTGGAGAGTTGGGGCGAGGCGGAAGAGCCGGCGGAGGTCAATTGGCAACGATTATTCAAAAGGAAGCGATGTTTTGAAGTTCGTCAAGAAGTGCTGCAATCTGGTAGCTCGACCCACTGAGCTGGCTCAGAGGTGTGTTGGGTGCCTTACGGCGTGGGCTGATGCGGTTAGTAAGCCTGAGGCAGAGATTGTGCTCTGCATTGGGAATCATCTGATTCGTGGTGTCAACCTCTACGCAACAAACCTCCCGTTACGCCCGCCCGAGCTTTCATCGCCTCATTCGCCTCTCTACCCGGTTCTACCACCTCTAAAATCAATTCACAATGGCCGAAGAAGATGGACAGGAGCTTGTGACCAAGCCCTTCAAGTTCGTTACTGGTAAGTCGGATAATACCGCGGAGAAAATTATCGGACAGGATCCCGAGGCTAACTATGTTGACAGCCGGTACGCTCTCCCAAGCCGACAAAACTCGATCGCATCGTCGCATTCAAGTCAATTGTGTTCAATTGGCTTCTTAAATACTAATTCGCGACTTTTTTTAGGCACCGATGCCCGTTTCCCGAACATGAACCAGACCAAGCACTGCTGGCAGAACTACGTCGACTACCACAAGTGCATCACTGCTAAGGGCGAGGACTTTGCCCCCTGCCGCCAGGTACGAAACGACGAAAATACGAATCTCTGATATATGAATGACATGTTGACGCGCCAATGTTTAGTTCTGGCTCGCTTACCGATCTCTCTGCCCCTCCGGCTGGTACCAGCGCTGGGACGAGCAGCGCGGTATGTTAACTTCCGCACAGGCTGATGAATATACGCTAATATAGATGACAGAGGCCGGCAACTTCCCCGTTAAGCTCGATGCTTAAATAAAATTTGCGAGGCGTTGATTGTTGATGGCGAGCGAGATAGAGATGGAAGGGAATCGCAGCACGTGCTGCCTGTGTACTATGCCAAGTCGATAGACTGTGCAATTATGGTGTATGCCATTGAATAAACTATTTCTATAAAAACAAAGCAATGTTTCGCTATTTGACCCATGTATAATTCCAAACGCCTACGCTTAAACCGGCAATCGAACAGTCGACTCCAAGCCGTCTTCCCGCAAAGTTGAGCAGCGGTACCAGCTAGCTAATTTCTAGAAGAACCAAACAATCGATTCCCCCGTCTTTGTTTTATTTTTCCCTAGAATCATCCTCCGAATCATCATCCGAGCTCATAAACTCATCGTCTTCGTCGAAACCAAAGAATGCACGAGCTTTACCCTTGCCCTTAGTATCCGCCGCAGACTGTGTCGGTGGTGGCGATTCTTTAGAGCTCGCAGAAGCTTTATCATCGTTGTCAGATGATGTATCGGCTTGCACGGCAGAGCTTGAGCCGTGCGAGCTGCTGAGGTTGTCGGTATAGTTGCCGGCCTTCATCGCCGCAAGGACGGCGTCTCTCGTTCGTTCGCTGCTCTCTTCTTTGTCCTCAGCCCATTGGCCGTCAATCATGCTCTTGCCTCCGTTCTTGATTTCTGCTTCTTTGGCTTCTGTCTGCTGCACGATTTCCTCCCAGCGGGCGCGACGCTTTTCTTTCTCCTTCTTGTCCATGTCGGGTTTTATTGCGAGATATTCGGCCAGAGCCTTTGCCTCATTAACGGTTCTAAGTCTTCGACCGTCCAAATTGCGACTGGAGCCGTTGTCGTCCTGTGTTTTCTTCTTTCGCGATGACATGCGCCCACCAGCCGCTCGCAGCTGAGATCCGAAACCGCCCTTGCCACCGCAAAGGGGAATGCCGAGGCGCAAAGAGAGGAATTCGTCATTGTCTGTAGATAGATATGATGAAAGGGTGTGATCTGATTCGTCTGGGAGTTGTTTGTTCGATACGGTGGTGAGAATCAGCCTTGAAGCTGTACCAGGCAGACGCTCATTCAGTTGGTGGCGGAAAGCCGTGACGGTCGTAGACGGTTGCGCGGGCAATATAACAGTTGGTGGCAGACCTAAGCCACCAAAGGTCGAAACGAGGACGTTGAGGTGCTTGGATTCCATGTTGATGTCAAGTCTGGTAAATGCCATGTAGGAAGAAAGAAGTGATGTCGCTTGCGACAGGCTTGGCGGATGGGAATTCTTGGGCCCATATTATGCACGGCGAAGGCTGGCGACATGTGGACACCGGGGAACCCGCGCCAGAAATTGCTGCGCCACATCAAAATCGATATCTTATCGACACGTGATGTCAAGCCACGCGCACAAACTGAGCCACCCCACCTTCGCTAGGTGAGTTGTCTGTGTAGGGCTTGCGCCCACAAAAGTAAACCATTTTGAGGTCTACACGCTCGTCCCGAAAAACTGTACTCCTACCATCGACCGAAGCCAACGCAAACCGCCACGATGCTCATTCCCAAGGCCGACCGCAAGAAGATCCACGAGGTAATTCGACACTCAATCGAAGAATACGGAGAGAGGCGCATATGCTGATGTAGTGATTTTGTTATTATAGTACCTCTTCCGCGAGGGTGTACTCGTCGCCGCCAAGGACTTCAACCTCCCCAAGCACCCCGATATCGACACCAAGAACCTGTTCGTCGTCAAGGCTTGCCAGTCCCTCACCTCCCGCGGCTATGTCAAGACCCAGTTCTCGTGGCAGTACTACTACTACACCCTGACCCCCGAGGGTCTCGACTACCTCCGCGAATGGCTTCACCTCCCCGCCGAGATTGTTCCCGCCACCCACATCAAGCAGCAGCGCTCTCACGCTCCTCCCCGCGGTATGCTCGGCGAGGGCGAGCGCGAGCGTCGTCCTTTCGGCCGCCGCCCCGGTGGTGACCGTGGTGACCGCGAGGGCGGATACCGCAGACGTGAGGCCGGTGAGGGCAAGGAGGGTGGTGCCCCTGGTGGCTTCAACCCCGAATTGTGAGACAACCCACGCGACTGGATATACACGATTTATGGACGAAAACTAACAGAATATTTTTTAGCCGTGGTGGATTCGGTCGTGGCCGCGGTGCCGCTCCCCCCTCGTAAACGAACCATTCATGATATTGGGTTATCAGTTTTGCAATGCATGGCGAAAGGAACCGGCATGTATTCTAAGATTGGAGGACAAATCTCACTTCGAGTCGGATCGTGAGACCATTCAGTGGGAAGCCATGGTGGGAGTTTTGGAGGCTTAGAACCTCGGAATGATTTGCATCAGGGTCAAAAAAATTTACTACCATTCAAAAGGAGCGTCGTGAATGATGAACAGTTTTGTGAAAGTCATTTACAGCTGCAAATTATTGTGAATGTTTGGCCACTTACATACAGGACGAACCGAGACGAGCGAGCCCCCGAATCGAATCACTATTTGACGCAACGATGATTCACTACATATGACGAATGCGGAAGCTTGTGAGAGAGAGATGGCGGATATAGGGTCAAATATGATAGCACTGGCGAGCTTCATGTCGTTGCGAGCAATTGGTCTTGGCAGACGGTCACTTCAAGAGGTCGCTTCTGAGACGGTAGCTTGGGCCTCGTACGAATAGTGATGCTGTGTTCAATAGCTTTTGGTTTTCAGGTTGCTGATGAGGCTGGTATGCGTTCGACCGATTAACTCTGATGCGGCGCATTCACTTGCAGGCAGGACTCTCGATCATCCTCCCACGTGTGGCAAATGAGATAGCAGCAATCTGATATACTCGCGCCTTCATTGCAGAAAGGGTGAAATAAAGGCAATAGAGAAAAAACAGTATCAATTTTCTATACTTCTGATTTATTCATTATGAATATCTACGTCGCCTTCTGCGCCCCAAGGTCCAATTAAGTGGTGCCTTATTTGTCTGTCACAAGATGGTATCGCAATCGGTCCCTCGCCTGCTTTCGTAACCCTCTTTTCCCTGTCCTATTTAAGGCTCTTTTTGGCAAACCATTGATATTCTACTCGGTAGCATTACCACGGTTTGTAGATTTAAAATATAACGCTTATTTACACTTCATGGGCTAAACGGTAACGCGCAGAATGCAAGAGTAAGATCGTTGGGGCACAGTCCGATGGCTTTCATGTGTATGTGAATATATTCTTTGACATTCGGACTTCAATACAGTTCCCTATTCTATCAGCCCACTTGCGTGACGTTGTGCTTTAACCTGTTTGCTTCATATTTCTTTGCCCCGTTCACAATTGAGCAGCATCATTCCACTAAATGGGCTGCGTCTTTACCCATAGCCAAAATATGCCATTTTAACTGCAAAGGAAACAATCGCGTTGTTAAAGTAAACCATAAAGCACAGAGAAAAACAGCCTCGTGTTTTTCTCGCGGCTTGTCCGTCCTACCTACGTTCAACCAAAGACTCTAAGTTTGGCCTCAGTTCAGGGTAGATTCAGGCCCCTACGCTAAGTGGGCGACATGCATTGCCACCCACCCAGGCTTTTCTTTCGCATTGATTCTCCTACATCACGGCGCAATATTCGCTGCATCAAGATATCTGGCGCATCTTATACACCTGACTTGATTTCAACACACTCTGCAGTCCAGTATAGCTAGTAGTGCGTGAGCATCGGGTAGAAGCAATGCTGCTGTGGCGCAGGTCTCCTGTAACAACAGCCCCGAGACGTCACACTCTGCATCTGAGACAGCCGAGACAGACACGCAGATTGTCTACTGGCGCGCCTTGAACAAACCCATTCTTTCGGCATCAACAAATACCACATTTCTACCTACCAAGCTCAACCTGGACATGCGACCTGATTTGCGCGGACAAAAAGAGAGGTGCTACTGCCATTATATCGATAGGTGCCCGAGCCTAATACGCCCAGCCCAGCACTGCCTCGCGACCAGGCTCCAGGATCCCTCGGCATTACGAGAAGGAGCTGCTCGCAGCAGCAGCGGCGCATACCTACCATGACACACCGAATTCCTGGGTTTGGTGATCGTCAATATCACCTTGACTCGTCTGCTCGCGTGCCCAAGCCCAGAGGAGGACCTTCCGACGTGCCCGGCGGTAATGTGGACCGAAGTCTTGCTCATGATTCGACTTCAACTACCTACGCTCGCCAACCAGCCGTGCCACCCAAACCCATCACATCGAGGCACAGCCGCTCTATGAGCCACCCATTTCCTTCAATGATCAACATTGCCGATGCGCCATCATCATCGTACCTTGGCCAGAATCACGGTCTAGATGAGCGCAGAGATGGTCGCACCATGGCCCGCCAAATGGACAAAGGTTCTAGAAAGCTTGGCGGCTCCATTACTAGCGATCTCACAACTGGTAATTGTATGACATGTGGCGGCCTTGTTCGCTGGCCTAGCAACCTCGCTGTCTTCAAATGTACGACTTGCGCCACTGTCAACGATTTAGAGCCCTTCGATGACTATGAGAGCATCGGGGCCAGCCACAGAGACGGCTCTACTCCTGGATCTGCGCAACGAAAGGGGGAAGCTGCGAAACGTATGTATACAACTCAATATCGAAGCGTTTGCTGTGCTAAAACCTTGGTAGGTAATGCGCAACCAATTTCGCTGCTGCATACCAAACACATTGTTCGGCGCTGTCTGCAATCGCATATATCTCAGAGAATCGATGAGAGTCTTGGAGTGGCGGGGCCAAGTGAGCCGTTTAAACCAACATCTGAAAAATCTACAATAGCAGGGACAGAAATCGGCGTCGGAGGCACGAACCAGCAAGATACAAGACGGCGGTTTGGAACACAGTTTCTCAATATTCCAGGAGACGACACCACTCACGAAAACCCCAGTGCTATTATGAAAACGCAACGCTCGTTCTCATCTGGCTACTCAGAGAAACCAGCGCTCAATCATCCCGGCCCAGGACACAGCGCTGGTCTGGGTGGCTCAAGTCCTGGCAGATCCATTTCATATGACCCGAATAACATTTTCAAGGCTCTCGAAGACTACATCATAGAATGTTTCAGCTCGACAGACTGCCTGAACAATTCTTTCCTGCATTATACCTATTCTGGCGGCCTGGAGCATCAGATTCGACGGAAGCCCGTGCCGTCAAGAGAAGCGCCACCAGCTAGAAGGCCAGCACCATCAAGAGAGCAAGCACCGCCACGAGAAACTCGAAAACCATCACGAGACCGAGGTCGGGCCCGTGGCAATACAGATACAGATATGCACATTTACCAATTGGACCCGAAGCTTTTGTTACTCGGGGATGTGGCAGAAAATGGACAGTGGTGGACTGGGAATAATTCGCAGCCTCACCCGGTGCAGAAGCCCAAAAAGCCAGATCACGCGAGAAGAACGTCGTCAACCGCGAAGCCTTTGCAGATGGATTGGAAGGAACTCGATAACTGGTATCGCACAGTCATCACGCCAGTCGAGGGATGGAGCTCGGTATTTGACGAAATTGTGTCCACAAAGCGCGCTGCTAATCTGGACCTGACGACAATGGAGAATGAACTCCTACAGGCTCAGCTCCACGTTCATAGAACCCTTCTCAAACACACAGAGTCGCTACTGAAGCGCCCTCGACATCCCATATCGCAACCTGCTGATTTGCGCTTTCTTCTCATCATACTGGAAAACCCGCTGCTACATTGCGCTCAGCTATCACTGGAGGGTTTAGCAGTTCGCAAAGGCGTTGGGCGCAGACCTCAAGCGATCCACCAGCAGAAAGACCGAACAGCTGCCATGCCTTCAACTGGTCCGCTATCTGGTCAACATTCGGGCATCATCAAACGATTAATTGGCCTTATCTCGAATTCGCCACCCCTTTGCCACAATCATTTGATCCACTGGTGGATCAGATTTGAAAAAGAGCGTTACGTTAAAGCAAAAGATCTGTTCACCAGTTTTCTCACCTACAGAATGCTTCGACAAAGGCATAAGAAACCCGCCAAAGCTGCAGGTGATGCAGTGACTTCATTCCTGATACCGCAGATGCGAAGCGGTCAATCTGGCGCACAAATACATGACGAAATAGGCGCACTAAGCCTATCGAACACTTCCAAAAAGTCTGCAGAAACGGAGAAGATAACATCCTATCCGGACGACTGGCAAGTGAAGGCAACTTCCCGTGTTTTGGCCCTGATATTCGCGGCGAACGATCCGAATGCTGCTCGTGACGGGAATCACCATCATGGCGGCCATAAGTTGCCTAGCAGTGACTTTTACGTATCCATGATTGACTATATCGATCTTGTGAAGGATTTCGATACCTGGGAAGCGAAACAGGGGACATTTTCATTCTGTCAATATCCATTCCTTCTTAGCGTCTGGGCTAAGACGTCAATACTGGAGCACGACACGCGCAGGCAAATGCAAACCAGAGCAAGAGACGCACTGATAGACAGTATCATGTCCAACAAATCTGTACAACAGTATTTGACCCTTACCGTTCGCAGAGAATGCTTGGTTGATGACAGTCTGATGGCTGTGAGCGAAGTTATTGGCAGTGGGACGGACGATATTAAAAAAGGCCTTCGCATCAAATTTCGCGGTGAGGAGGGTATTGATGGCGGCGGTCTGCGAAAAGAATGGTTCCAACTTGTGATCAGAGATGTGTTTAACCCGGATTTCGGTACGTCAACTGATGAGACCAGCCCACGCACATTCTAACTCATTGACAGGCATGTTTCTTTACGATGAGGATTCTCAGTACTGCTACTTCAACCCCAATTCCTTGGAATCCACTGATCAATATTTTCTTGTGGGTGTGGTTTTGGGGCTGGCAATCTACAATTCAACAATCCTTGACGTGCCGCTCCCACCATTCGCGTTCAAGAAGCTACTGGCCTCGGTACCTGCGTATGGTACGAACTCGTTGGCTCACGCACCTCCACATATCAAATATACACTGGATGACCTTGCGGAGTACAGGCCGCGACTTGCTCGTGGCCTCCAACAGCTGCTTGAGTACGACGGCAATGTTGAAGCTACATTTGCGCTGGACTTTGTCATTGAGAATGAAAGATATGGGTCTATCACAACCGTTCCCCTGTGTGAAGGCGGAGAACGGCGGCCAGTCACAAACGCAAATAGACGCGAATATGTCGACCTATATGTTCGTTATGCGCTCGATACATCAGTGCGACGACAGTTTGACCCCTTCAGACGAGGATTCTACAATGTTTGTGGTGGAAACGCGTTCTCTCTTTTTCGTCCCGGAGAAATTGAGCTGCTCATCAGAGGCTCTGATGAGCCACTTGATGTTGATTCTCTGAGAGCCGTCGCCGAGTACCAAAACTGGGACAACAAGCTACCAGATGGCATAGAACCGGTGATTGGCTGGTTTTGGGAGACGTTCCAACACGCAGAACCGGGTGATCAGCGTCGCCTACTCTCATTTATCACTGGAAGCGATCGAATACCAGCTACTGGTGCGGCGTCCTTGAGGATCAAGGTGTCCTGTCTCGGCGATGACTGTCTACGATTCCCAGTGGCAAGGACGTGCTTTAATCAAATATCGATATGGCGCTATCGAACCCGTCAGAAACTTGAATATGTTCTTTGGAGAGCAGTGAACGAAAGCGAAGGTTTTGGACTGAAGTAGTCAAAGATACACGAGTTCTCAACAGACCTTCCACACACCTGTACTTTCAGTATCAACCGAAAATAACATCTCAAAATATATCAAACTGAAGAATCGTGCTTTTTTTGCCACCGTGATATGTATGCTCCTTGCTTAAATAATGGAATCTGGTATAAACTACAATAATGGTACAATAACATGGAGTTCGTCTTATGCTGCGTCCTCTGTAGCGCCACCAGCGGCACGAGCTCTCTCCAGCATAGTAGCCTCTCTCTGCCTCTCGGCCTTGATGGCGTTGAGACGATCACGACTGGCGTTGCTCACTTTGCGGAGTTCTTCCAGGCTCTGCCATTCGGCCGTGTCCTCCGGGGTTGGCCGCAGAGGCACGGCGCCTGTCTGCGCAATCAGCTGCTCGAGAATATTTGTCGAGTGCTTGTTCTTCATGTCAATGTGTACCACGCGCTCGTTGCTGGCGGGAAGCTGCGCCCGGGAGAGGCCGACGCGGGACGAGGCGGGCTGGGCCGCCGTTGTCGCGGCGTCGTCGGCGGCGGCAGCACCTTTGCGGAGGTAGACCGTCATGAGGGGCGTTTGCTCGTTTTCGCTGTGACGGTTGACAATCATGGGGACGGACGGGTTGTTGTACTTGAGACGCGGAAGACATTCTTTCCAGAATTTCCTGAGGAGAGGGGAGAGGGTTAGCGACGAAGGTCAAGCAGGCGCGCGCTGGGGGTCGGGCATGGGGGAGAACGTACTTGGCGCCCATGTGGCCATTGTGCGTTCTCATGGCGAAATCCATGTGAATCTGGGAAACCTCAGGAGGCAGAATAGCTGCTCCAGGGCCCATGCGGAGGTTGATAAGCTGTCGCAGGCATCGTGGTTAGCATCGAAACTGGCTTTGTCGCATTCGCTGGTATGGATCGAAAGCTTACCCTCTGCGTAGTTTGTTAGTATAATTGTCCGATTGACCATTCTGAACCGCACTGACCTTTCTTAGCAAATGTAATCGCTCTCCCAATGACCGCATTTTGTCGACTGTGATGGTTTGACTCGATCTTTGGACTCTCTGGTCGACTTTGAACTTGGTACAAGAAAATCAACGTCCCCTGTAAAATGCCGGCCCGGCTAATCATCCGCCCGCGTGGTCGCGCGACACAGCGCATGCTTGCCTGCCAGGAGCGCAGCCAGGGGCACTAAAAATTCACCTAGCACCCTGGAAGATCCACTGAAATTTATACCACGAGTCGCAACTTTTGACTTGCTTCACCCTCGCTCGCCGCCGCCTGACATACACAATTTCTCTGGCCATGTTGCGACTGATTTCTCACTGAGAAGGAGAAATGCGTAGAGCACTCTCTTCTCGGTGGCTCACGCGGGCGCTCCGGACGAGCGAGGCCCTGCCTGCCACTGGCCTGCCTCTCTTCCTCTGCCCTGCTGTTGGACAGCTCCGAATTGCGCCGTTACGAATACCTCGCCACTTTAGCCACAAACGATTGCTTCATACCGAATCTTCTATAGTGAAAGAGGAAGAGCAGAATTTGGTAGAGGAAAAAGCGGAAGAACGACGAGAGCTTCCCTTCTCCTGCAGCGGTTGTGGCGCATTCACCCAAACCACCGACTCCAACCAGCTTGGCTATTTCGATGTTACCGCGAAGCGAGTGCGCACTTGGCTGAGTCCCCCGAAGATCGAGTTACAGGACAAGGATGTTCAAGAAAACCAAGTGATTGACAATGTTTTGAAATCCATGGACAGCGATCAGCTGACGGCATTGGGATTCGATGCGAGCAACATGGTAGTTGAAGAGCGAGTCAACACGCCACCCTCTGGTAAGTGGCCAATTTACGATAACGAAAGGGATCAGTGGACTGACAGTTTTAATTTAGCTCCTAATGCGCCAGTTTGCGATCGATGCCACGACTTGGTACACCACAATGCCAAATTTGCTTCCAAAGTGCCGATGTTCCATCCGACGGTCGAGTCTCTACGAGAGACAATCGAAGAATCGCCACATAAATATAACCACATATACCACGTCATCGATGCTGCAGACTTCCCGATGTCGCTTATTCCGAGACTAAATGTCTTACTTGGCGATGTTGCTCTCAGAACTCGCAATAGACGTTCTCGCGCGGGCAAGTTTGTCAAGGACCGACAAACCGAGATGAGCTTCATTATTACGCGCAGCGATTTGCTAGGGCCGACAAAGCAATCCGTTGACTCGCTGATGCCGTATTTACGAGAAGTATTACGAGATGCGTTGGGCCGCCTGGGCAACCGTGTACGCCTTGGCAACGTGCGCTGCGTGAGCGCAAGCCACGGCTGGTGGACGAAGGATGTAAAGGAAGACATTTGGAACAGAGGCGGCGCTGGGTGGATGGTCGGCAAAGTCAATGTCGGAAAAAGTCGCCTTTTTGAGGAAGTATACCCAAAGGGCCGCTTGCGTCACCCAGAAGCGTCAGTTGGGCCTACAGCTGTCGGTCAAATCGGGCCTCAGGAAGCGGATATGGATGCTGGTGATTTGCTGCCCCCTGCGCGACAAATTACAGAGTACCCTGCCATGCCTCTAGTCTCCTCTCTTCCAGGGACAACGGCATCGCCTATTCGAATCCCCTTTGGCAACAAGAAAGGAGAGCTGATCGACCTGCCGGGATTGGCCCGCAGCGATTTGGATCTGTTCGTCAAGGAAGAACACCGACAATCCCTCATTATGAAGAAGCGCATTGTGCCAGAGCAAGCTACCGTCAAATCTGGTCAGTCTCTGATCTTGGGCGGCGGATTAATACGCATTACACCGTCTTCGGAGGACATGATATTCCTGATGTACAACTTTACACCTCTGGAGGATCACATCACGAGCAACGAGAAAGCGATCGAATTTCAAACACAAACAAAGACATCTGGAGCGCAGGAAAATATATCTCTGCCTGATACCGCAGCAACGATTAAGCATGCGGGCAAGTTCACTCTGCAGCACGATGTTACCAGACAAAGAGCGGGGCCTCTCACGCGCAAAAACTCTGTTGGCCTCAGTGTTGATCGACTCCCGTTCCGCGTACTGTCTGTCGATATCTTGATTGAAGGTGTCGGCTACGTGGAAATTGTTGCCCAGGTTCGTACGAGGAGCCTTTATAGATCACGAAAAGAGGCGGACAACACAGAAACCCAGAGCGATGCGGGAGAGAAATCCCAGTCACTGACGATGATCTCTGATCCTTTTGAGGATATGATGCGTCAACGGCGGGATAACAAAATTGCTGGACGCGAAAACCAGACTCCTCGCCGTGCGGCGACTCCAGCTCGACCCGTGGACGACCAACCCCAGGAACTTAATCTCCCTGCCGTGGATATATATACGCCAGAAGGCAGGTTCGTTGCGACACGAAAGCCTATCAATGGGTGGCTTACGAATCAACCGCGGATTACTGCAGCACACAAGAAGAGCCGCCCAAGAAAGAGCATGAAGGGCCAAAAGAAGAAGGCTAAGATGGAAGCTAGAGCTACCAGGGCCTCTTCCACATAAAACAAGCCACTGTATCATAGATTCATAATGGATGTACAATATGTATTATAGACACACTCAGAACGGTAGAGCTGCAACCAGTTTTTGAAGGTGAGCGTTTTCAAGCTCCGCCGCCAAAACAGCTCGCTGAAACAATATGAAATGTCATTTAAAAGTTTTGAATTTTTACGCGAGGTTTCATTTCGGCATTTCTCTAATTAGCGTGGCCGATGCGTCCAAGACAGATCCTACGACCTATAGCGAGATCCTTAGCAACCAAAACTACAAGAGATTTAAGTTATCTCAGACCAATAAATAAAGCGCAGAAGTGACTTCCGGCAAACGTGAAAGTGATACCTTACCACTGATCCAACCGACGTATATATTTCTTACCCAGCCCTTCTTACTTTTCACTTACTTTTCAGGTCAAATACTCTATTGCTCGAAAATTATACCAATAGGCCGCCTTTCCACTTGTAAGTAAACCTATACTTGACCAATCTTATAATATAGCTAACAGATAAGGATGAAAATGAAAGCCTTTATCCTCGCTTCTCTACTGGTTAGAGTGCTGGGAAAGGATGAACCATATAAGGATAACGGTGATTGTAGATACAAGTGTGAAAATAGTCTTATTTCACATTATAGTTACGGACAACGTGCCCGGCTTTGGGTATGCTAATGGTCTGCAAGATCGAACGTTCGTTACGAGAACTTGCGAGGCGCCAAACAACAAGGAGGCAGGCGATACCTCGGGATCATGCTCGGAGGCGGATGGCCAGTTTTGTGCTCCTGGTAGTTCCTGGCAGGGTAATGGCGGCTAGTGTATTCTAAGCGCCGACCAAATCGCCAAATTTGATATACATTGTATGAACTCGGCAGGGGGTGAGGGCGTCCAAGGCGTTGAAGGTCAGACCGGGGTGTCACGCATCTGTTAGGTATATCGCTTTTGCTTCAAGCATGTGCCTATTCTCAATAGATAGGTACATCAATTAATCCTCGTAATATACATAACAACTTGTTTTTCTAGCCAGCGATGGAGCAAGACTCTCATGAAGGACTTCAAGAGTTATAATGCTTTTTGCCGTTCATGGCATCTGGGTCTTTGCCAACAGTACGGGCATCGTACAATATCAGTCAACGGGATACGAGAGACACTTGAGTGCAGTGCTAGCTCGGCGCAGGCGGCTGCCTGCACCGCAACCCACCAACTGGGATTCTTCATCGCTGTCTGACGCGGAGTTACGGCGGGTTTCGCTTTCATGGCCACTAGAATATTCGCTCGCAGAGAAATTGTCACCCATTTTCCTTTCTTCTTTTGGCCTGAAGTGTCACCACTAGTTGTGGAATGTGTAGGTCTTGCGTGACATCTGCAGGGTCGTTCCCGATTTGGCATAGGCCCCATGACTAAAAGCCTAAAACGTGCCCGCCACCAGTGAATGGAATGATTCTGCATGACGTCGTGGTCCTTTACCGTCCGCCACAAACAAAGCGAATAAACAACACACGCCAAACATCGTCGCCGATTAGAAAAGTACCCTTCAACCATCTATTCTCGCGCGAACAATCTACACCGACGACGTACAAGTGTGCAGAACAGCGCGGGGTACACACCACCGTCACCAGAACTACCCTCTAAAAAACCCAGACGCAGATATCATGTCGCAAGAGACGTCACAACGCAGCGCTCCGACGCCGTCGGCCTCCCAAACAACAACCGTCGCCAGCACATCACAGAATCCAACAGAGGCAGCCCCTAGAATACTACGCCTTCGCGGGCGGCACAGTGCCAACGGACGGTCGGTACAATGGGCAGAGGACGTGGTGGACAACGAGGGCCTAGGCAGAAAGAGCTCCAAAGGTACGTGTGGGCTGTCATTTTTGATAAAGATCTCGAGCTGACAAAGCGAAACTAGTGTGCTGCATCTACCATAAACCGAAAGCCGTTGACGAATCGAGCGATGAATCCTCGTCCGATTCTTCATCAGACTCCGACTCCGACTACGAGGATCGAATGCGCCGCGGCAAGGCGCGTAATGGAAAAGGTCACGATAAAGACGGGGATCACAAGGAATGCGACCATACTCACGATCATGACCATGATCACGACACGCCGCGCGAAAAGCAGAAGAGGGCACCGAGTCCAAACGCATACGAGAAAGTCCCCAAGCCTAAGCGCAAGGAGCCGGAGCCAAAGAAGTAGTGAATCATCATGGGAAGCAAATTTGATGTTTGCTTTTACGGAAAATTGTAATGCATAGCGATGGTTGGGTAAACATTGTGGCACTGAATATGTGTTAATCAACGACTTCCACAGCGATCATTCAGCAGCCCTACACAGATGAGACGTCATACGATGTGATAACATGAAGTAGTTGTGTCACTATCTTACATTGGCAATCTGCCGCTGGGTATCATGTATTTGTACAGCGCGGCAGACAGTAGACTCCCCATAGCTTGTCCTGCGCCTAAGGCTTCTTGGCGCTTTCAACCACGAAATATTTGCCGGCCTTCTTCGATGCGGTAGAAAGGGCGTCCCATTTTTCTGCCTCCGAAACAATCTTCTCCTTAACTCTCTTTGGACGTTTGTAGTGTCCTACTTTGATCTCCTTGGCGAGTGCTTCTTTGAGGTCTTCCAACCCAATAGCGATTTCTCTCCGTCCCTCGTCTGTCTCGTCTCGGATCGCTTGGAGGGGCTCAAGGCCTGTGGTATCGACTCGTTGTACCGCTTTGACGAAATGCAGTTGGCTTTGTAGCGTCGCAATCATCGAAGCCTCTTCCTCCTCGGAGTTGGGAAGCGGTAGCGCTGAGAGCTTCAACAGGTGATGTAATTGCGCCGATGTGATTGTCTCGGCCGGCGATGCACCTTGGTCAGCCACGAGGGAGCGGACAGACCATGTTGGCTGGGCAAGAATTTGGTGTGCCGTCGAAGCTTTCGTCGAGAATGCGGTTCTGCGCCGTTGCGACGTGACGAATTGCGAAAGTGGCCGGTGAGCCGCGGCTCGGCAGCGGGCGCAGATGAAACCTGAAGCAGACATTCTGAAGATTCTCTAGTCCTGTAAAATGCAAAGAAGTCGAATGCGACGATCGCGGCGCCAATTTGCGAAGAAAACCAAAATCGATGCTGGAAAACACGGTTGATGAATTTCAGTCCCTGGATGCAGCTGTCGCGGCGATCTAAAACAGTGGGGCGAGGCGAAACGGCAACGACGTCGGGCGGTCAGGCGGCGTCATAGGCCCAAAGCTACAGCGGCTGTGTTGACTACGTATCACCTCCTTCACATGCGACGTGTATCCTTCTCAGAACCTGCACTACAAGAGAAGTGACGTCGCAACTATCGTCAATACTATTTTCTTAAGCATTTCTGAGATTGCAATCTTCCATCATGGCTCAAGATCCTCGTGCTCTGCTCCAGAAGGTGCGCCTCGGATAACCCCTCCCCCACCCCAAGATGGGTGCGAAACAGCTTCGAACTAACTGTTGCGCCGTCGCAAACCACAGGCCGACAAATCGCTGCAAGGCGCCGGTAGCGGTTTCAGCTTCTTTGGCGGCCGCGAAGAGAAGTACCAGAATGCTGCCGACTTGTATGTCCAGGCGGCGAACGCCTTCAAAATGCAGAAGCAGGGTTAGTTCAGACCAGTTGCCTTATTTTCACGACTGAAGCTGACGCTTGGCGGCATAAACATAGACCTCGATGCCGGAAAGGCGTTTGAGAAGGCTGCCGATGTCTTCACAAACAAGCTCAACGAGCCCGACGACGCCGCCAACAGCTTGATCGATGCCTTCAAGGCCTACCGCAAGACCGACCCCCAAGCGGCCGTGCGATGCGTAAAAATTGCTATCCAGCGCTACTGCGCCAAGGGCAACTTCAGAAGAGCCGCCAGTCAGCAGGAGGCTCTTGCCGAAGTCTACGAGCAGGAACTCGGTGACGTTAAGAGCGCCCTCGAGGCCACCGAGGCCGCCGCTGGGTGGTACGAGGGCGACGGAGCGGCTGCGTATGTGATTCCCCGTCTCTGCGTTAACTAATTCATCGAAAGAATCTGAGCTAACCGAATGACCCGTAGACTTGCAAACAAGCTATGGATCAAGGTTGCCGACATGGCCGCCTTGAACGGCGACTACTACAAGGCCATCGAGAACTACGAAAAGGTTGCCGCCCAGTCCATCGACAACAACCTGATGAAGTACAGCGTAAAGGACTACTTCCTCAAGGCCGGCATCTGCCACCTCGCGAGCGGTGACATGGTTGCCACTCAGCGTGCTCTGGACAAGTTCCGCGAGATGGACCCTTCCTTTGCCACTCAGCGTGAACACATGCTTCTTGTCGACCTCTGCGAAGCAATCGAAGCCAAGAGCCAAGAACAGTTTACCGATAAGCTGTACCAGTACGACCAGATGAGCAAACTGGACAAGTGGAAGACCACCATGCTGGTGAGAGTCAAGGATAGTATTGAGGAAGCCGATGACGAGTTCGCGTAAGTTTAGACCAAGTACTGGTAACGGCGTATTTCAAAATCCAATTTAATATTCTACTTTAAATGGGTGATTCTTAATCGTCTTTGAGTTACACTGTGCACCCTAATTGTAGATGGGGCCGCCATTCTGAGGAAGCTCTCTCAGTATGATGTAACCGGCTGTCACCAGATGGATTAACATGCGAGACAAGATCTATTTATTCTGGGCTGAAATATAGGTATTAGTACCAACACATTATTTGTAACGTATTGTATTATTGCCTAATTATAAAATTTAAGAATTTGTTCTAACGCTTTATGCCGCTTGCTACCTGGAGAGTGCCGCTCAAGCACGAACACGTGCCCCATAATTTCTGTTCCTGTGGCGGCATCCGACCATCGCTGGACTTTCTGGCATGCACTTCCAAGCACGCCCATCTTCAATATCTCATCATCCTTTGCTCCGGGCTCTCTGCTTCATTGCGTCGACTTGCACCTCCCGAATTGCATTATTTATACACCCTCGGGCACCGTCTATCAGGCACCCAACCGCCCCATCCGGCGTAGCGTCTGCTCCCCCGAACGCTGTGCCGCCGCCCTCCGATTTCACGAATCGGCACGATCGCAGGCCGTCCAATGCCAAATCCCTAATCGCACATCGACTAGCTTGAAAAAACCTGCTAGCTTTACACATTGGAATTCGCGACAAGATCCGAAGCGCAGCCGCCATGACTCGCCCGCAGAGCTCCCCAATTCTTGCGCAGCTGCGCGGCGCAAAGACGTTTCCGGAGCAGACTGCGGCACTCCAGGCGCTCAAGAACGAAATCGTCGGCCATGTACAAAAGAAAGAAGAATGGGTGTCAGTTGGCGTGTTAGAGCCGATCGTGAGGTCTCTGGCTTCCAGCAGAGTTCCTCTCAAGTCCAACGGCAAAGACACACAACTGCCAACCACCATGCGCCCGCTCTCCGAAGAAGACAGCGTGAAGCTACAAGCTCTCCAACTTCTGAGCAGCTTTGCTAATGGTATGTTTGAAGTGGGAACATACTGCTTTGCAACGTTATACTAATACTTGATTGAAGGTGGGCCAGCTTTCCTGCCGCCCCTCGACGCCGCCATGGCCCTCCCCGCGATTCTTCATAATATCTCACCCGCTTCCGCCCCGATCCAGATTATTGCTGCCTCTCTCAAGGCTGTCACCAGTATTGCTGATGCAGCTTTACTAGCGTCTCCATCTTGCAATTTCAGTGTCGAAGCCATTGCCGACCAAGTCTTCATTCCACAACACGTCGAATCGCTCGGCACCATCTTGGCTTCGTCTTCAGCGCCGGGTATGAATCTACAACTCTTCAACCAAAATAATCTCGCTATTGGAATTATATGTCGTCTGTGTCGGGAAGAGCGACATCAGCAGGCGCTTGCTGCTGGCGGGGCGTTGGATCTGTTGGCTACCCAGCTTGCTAGCATTGCTGTTCGCGATGGCTTCGTCGTGCCGGGTGCTGAGGAATCAGCCAGCAAAGACACAATCTCTAGCGCTTTTCCTGTCGCGGCTAAGAAGAATGCCAAGATTGGACCAGTCCTTGAGGCCATCAGTGCCATTATTGGAGACTCCAAGTACCGCGCCACTCGCTTGGTTAATTCTCCCTCTATCCTGGCAGTCTTTCCTTCAATAGAAGCACGTCACTTTCCTCAACTTGGAATTGGCAGAGGTCAAGAGTCAGAGAACTCTGGAGTGGAACTATTCAGACCCAAGTGGCTGACCGCCATGGAGTATCTTCTCCCAGCTGTTGTCATCCCCCAGACACGGAGCGGTCCATCGACGCCATATTCTCACTCGGAATATACGGAATCGAAAAGTAGCCGCAAAGGAAAATCTGGGCTCGCGATTACAGAGCCAGGTCGCTTTCATGTACCTGGCCACAACGGCTCGTATCCTACGTCTGACATTGAGAGCCCGATCATCCCCTGGTTGGTGTACTTGGTGCGCTCGCTCGATGAAGTAGAGCGCCTAGCTGCTCTGTCCGTTCTTGCTTCACTCTTCAGAGCTGGCCTCTGTATGACGATCGCTCGGGAGACAACCTTGGCTTTGTTGGTTGTGCCGATTCTCATAAATACTATTGATAAAAACGATAAAGAGGGCAAAGAAGACAACGAGGTGGAGAATATTGATGATGCCCACACTCTGAGGAGGCATTATGTGCTGGAACGGGCGCCTGTCATTCTCGCTCGCCTCATCACGGACTGCGACTTTCTACAAAAGGCAGCCTTTGACTGCGATGCAGTCAAAGTGCTTACGAGGCTGCTGAAAAACACTTGCCGGCCGCTTCCATCAACCCAGCCTCAATTCTGGTCAGCGCAGGTTGACGAAGGTATGGAGGTCGAGGGATCATCACCAATGTACCGACTAGGAGACAGTGGCGTCCATCCTGTGATGGCCCATCGCATTCGCTCCCGCGAAGCTGCACTCAAGGCAATCGGCGCAATTGCTGCATGCAAAGAAGAATATCGAAAAGCACTGGTACTGGAAGATTTTGTACCTTACGTGGTAGAGTCACTCAGCGAATTTCCCGGAAAGCCTCGCCAGCCCAAAGACCACAAGGACAAGAACGCCGCAGAGCCGGCTCGCACGGGAGCTGATCCCAACTATGGCACCAACCCCATCGCTGTAATTGTTGCGGCATGCTTTGTGGCGAGGATGTTGTCGAGGTCTGTTCATACATCTCGAACTGCACTGATCGATCACAACATTGCGTCGCCTATCCTCAATGCCATGAGGCACTCCGATGTCAATCTGCAAATTGCAGCAACAGCAGCGGTAACCAACTTGGTTGTTTCTGTGAGCCCCTCGAAAGAAGTATGTATCGCATCTCTTTCGATAAAGACTAAAGCTAACACATCGCAGTATCTCACAGAACATGGTGTGATGAAGGTACTCTGCGAACATGCGCACTCTTATAACCCAGCTCTCCGGCTGAATGCTCTCTGGGCTTTAAAGCATTTCGTTGATGGCATCTCAGCCAACATGAAGAAAACATGCTTGGAGCAGCTTGAACCGGGCTGGCTTATACAACTGATCAGCGACGACGATCAGGACGAGAACATGTACACGCCGAGAACGGGAGACGACTTGGATGAGGAAATGGATGGTGAACAGTCTGAAGGGCCGCCACGTTGGCTCTACGCTTCTGGAGGCTCTATCCGTGTCGTGGACGCTTCTGAATCTACCAGACTTCGCCAAATCGAGGACTATTTATCCTCGATCCGTGAATCTGAAAGCAACCCTATCCCCAGAGCACGCAACGATATTGTTGCAGTTCAAGAGCAAGGCGTTGACTTCATCCGCAACTTGATCGGCCGGGTTGAAGGTGGCACCGGAGCTGACACAACCTCGGAGAATCCTGAAGTTATCGACTATCTATTCAAGGCTCTGGGGCAAGATCGTTTGTTTGATATCCTGACTGCGAAGCTGCGACCCAAGATTTTGCACCCGTTTGCGCGGAAAGGAAGCATGTCCGGCCGAGAGACCAAGATAGTACACCCGCAAGCGCGAATCGTCGCTGTCGTCATTTATATCCTGACGCACATTGCAGCAACCGGCCCCCGTTACTGCCAGCTCGTCATTGGGCAAACAGAGCTCCTTAAACTCCTGGTTCAGCAGACCAACAACAAGGACTGCGAAGTGCGCTTAGCGCTTTGCCGACTACTATACAATCTGACGACAAAGGATAACGGGGCAGACTCGCAAGCATGCGCGCAACGAGCAGCAGAGCTCAAACGTCTTGGTTTCTCGACCAAGATAGAGACATTGATGAAGTCTGACAGAGACCTTAACGTCAGAGAAAACGCTAGGATGGCTGCTTGGCTGATTGACAATCCGGCCGCCTAGGAGGCAGTTATTTTACAACAAATTGGGCATATTTATTGAAACCAAGCTGCACAAGACCTATGATGTAATACAGTTTCTTACAGCGAGTGCAAGAATTCAGGGGATTTGATAGTTGTTGAAAGCGTCCACCCTATACTTTGTCTTTCTTTCTGCAGTATGGCTAGCGTTTAGACAGGTAATGACAGTTACATTGAATACATAAGAGGTAGTTTAAAGCGTATAAACATGCGTATACACAAGGCGCAATGCAAAGCCGTTCCGAAGCGCAGCTCAGCAAGCGCTTTCGATGACCTCATAGCCTAAAAACACACACCTCGCAGCCATAATAAGCTCAAAATACAAGATCTACGAGTCGGTACTGTTCATGCCACAAATTCATGCCACAAACACCTGCATCCCGAAGCTCGGAAACTGCACGGCCAACGACACGCCCACGGCCGCATACCAACGAACGGACCGGTTGCAGGATATTGAGCTGCCACCACAGAGCTAACTTGAACTTTATTGATGGGAGATAAAAATAAACCAGCTCTAGGGGACCTTAGATGCAAAATCCGGAGTTGCTAATATGACGGTGGTACTTACCATCTTGCCCCAGCTCCAACTTCGTCCCGCCATGGTGCTTGTTTTCCAATGTATTGTCTTACCTGCCGTGTCTTGCCACACCACCACCTTGCGTGACATTTACGTGCCAATGATCCAAGACGGTGCTAAACTAAAAGGGTGCATGCGTATCCAGCCATCGAGCTTTTGCAGAGCAATAAAACGGTTTTTTGTCTCGCGGTCGGCCGTCGCGACTAGAAATGGGCCGATCTGCGCACGGAAGCGTTGACATCCGTGGCAAGACAGAGCGGCAGACCACGAGGTATGTTGAAGGAGGATCAGCGGAAAAGGCTGAAAAGTAAAACTAGTTCAGGATCAAGGACAAGTTCAGGCCAACTGGATCCCAGGATCTCGGGACTTTGCCACTTGCGTGTTTCCCTGGTTTCGGCCGACACATTTTGCCCCAGACTCCCTTGCTCTACTCTGGCAGGCCTTGGCTAACACAGGGCGGGATAATGGTTTCATGTTCAGCAGTGAAGGCTTGTTTTTGTGTCGACGTCTGTTGACAGCTTACATGACCGAGCTGAAAGTGAAAACAAGAAACGGTACGCGGGGAAGGAGACCAAGAATGTCGCTGTTGGTATGCGTCGAGTACAGCCTCGCGCTAGACACCACACACTCTACCAAGCTCCGCTTGTTACAGGAGACAGAAATCACAATATGAATATTGTGTCATCATGAATCGTGATTCTTGTTGAAAAGGGGAGTGCTATGCTAATCGCGCGCAAGTAAGTACATCACGTAGTCTCCGATACACCGGGAAGAAGTCTAATGATATTTCCACGTGGGATGACGCGCCAACGAGAAACTTGGGTTAAGTTTACCCGTTTAGAATGGAACATTGGAGGCCACTAAACGATTACTGAGATCGCGAGAAAAGGAGGCTTATCTTGCTCTGAGCGGTTGGGCGGTGCTTTCACTTGCAGGGATGAAGCGTCTTTGTCGGTGGGCTGGCCGCCCGAATCAACCATGCACAGCACTGTACCGGCTGACAGTATTGAAACGGAATTTGAGACTGGCTTATGGCATTGTCGAACAAAACACTGTTGGCAAACGGCGGACTCTTGATGTTTCCCGAGAGCGTCGAGCGTTTCGCCCAACGGTTTTACAATGCTCGCGCGAGTCAGGCCGGCGATTGAGCCTACTACCAACAACCAAGCACTTTTACCCAGAATCTCGGTGTTCAAGAGCCGCAAAGGGCATCGTTGCTTTTTATGGTAAGGGCGGGTTTTACCTAGAGGAGGGCAGGTCGGAGGCCAAGAATGCCAAGTCTTCGGTGACTCGGCATTTCATTCGTGCACACATGGTCGAGGTATTGTTGCCGGTGTCAGAAGAGACGAAAAGGAGACTATGGTAAGACAAAATAGACCTTTGGCAGAGACCGAACAGGGTAAAGCAAGCAAAAGGCCCATGTGCCACATCGCGAAGTTGGGACGGAGAAAAAAGATGCGGTATGCGGCGCGTTTCTAGTCTCGCGGGGCCGTCCCGGCGTAGTACCAGACATAAAAAGGACTTCAGCGTGTACCGGCGCAAAGCCAGATGATAGGTTAACGGAAGAAACATTTCTTTGCTTTTTGACCTGTGTGTCTTAAGCATGCTCGATGACAAACTAGAGAGTGCATATCGTCGGTGTGCATGATCGTGATAGTACAGGTGTTTGATACCTCGTAAACTAAGAAGAAGGTGTTTCAGGGCAAAGCATAAATAGTAGCCCAAAAGTTTATGCCAAAAAAATTGTTATGCTGTATCAAAATACGAAGGGTGAGGCATGTCTTGCATTTGGTCTGGCTCGGAGGGAGCGGCCCGCAGCCGCTGCGAATTCAACTTTCTCCCTTCTGGTGGCGCTATTAGTGTGGTGCGGTTTGTATTCCGCGATTTGACAGGGTCTGTTGTCTTGCTTTTCCTTTTTCTGTTCGAATCACTCATGTTTGCTTTTTCTTCTGGCTACCCTGGTCAGCGTGTTTCTCCGTGCTGGGTGATCCTTCTAGTGTTCTTTGCATTTATTTTCTTATTTCTTGGAGAGGACATTCCTTTTTCGTCTTTGCTTCTGTTGGGCAAAGTGCACTAATAACCGTTGGAAAGACGATGGGCGGTGTGATGAAAGTCGAATGCCAGTCGCGCGCACGCCACCAGGCCACTCAGCCGAAGCACATAGATTAAAAATAAGTAAATATTGGGTACGAATGTAATGAGACTGAAATGGCAACCGTTTTCTTTTTTTTTCGGGCGTAATTGCGGAGTAACTTTTGAGTGGTTGCAGCATGTTGCTGGGAGGGGGAGAGGGGATTCACTGCTTGGTATGGACGACATATCTAGGGCGAGGGGTTGGTAAGACGGAAATGAATAAAACAAGCGACCGTTGGTAATAACGGAGGCTGGATACATGGCAGACTACAATAATAAGGCTGTGTCTTACTTGCCCCCAGAGCTTGCCGTTTGAACGTCTCATGACTGACGTCTCGGTGCTGCTTGGGGGAGGCGCATTTCCAGCAGACCACGTTTCGTGAACACAGAGATCAATGCCACCCAAGAAATCTATGACCTGTGTCTGAAGCGGAATTTGGGCGGAAAGTAGAAAGCCCAAGGCCCGCGATGATAATCTCTGTCTTGCTTCTGGGCCCTTGGCATACCAACTGGTTTGTGGCTGGCGACGATCCATGGGTGAGTTCGCGGTGCCATCAGAAGCTATTTTCTTTTGACATTGTGACAAAAGATACAAGTCATTTTAGGGATACAAACTTCGGCATTTATCACTCCTATGTGAGAAAGAGCTGCATTCGCGATTCGGCCATGCGGCCGAGCCGTATAAGTGGCGAGGTTGCACGGAACCAATTGTGCAAGGAGGATTGCAACTAGGTTAGATGATGCTACTGCAGCCAATACAAAATATAGTGCTGTATCCGGAGCAGTAGTCATGCGTAGCGCGAATTAAGTTACAATTGCTGATGGCGCGATGTGTCCAGGACGGCCGTCCTGTCGTATTCGCAACAACGTAACCTGCATAGCCAAGATGGAAAATATGAGCCCCAGTGTCAAGTGCGAACAATGAAGTGGAGTTAACCGCAGAATATCAATATTGCTTTTGCAGTGCAGCTTGTGAATGGAGTATCTGCATGCAATTCATCTCAAAGTGACATGGCGGATTTGGTCGTGCCCTACCGGCAGACTGATGCAAGCAATGCATAGAAGAAAGAACAACGGAGAAAAACGAGAACAAAAAGCAAATCTTGCAAACAAACAGGATAATTGGATCGGCCAGAAAAGGTGCCCACTAGGCTGCGATAATTGCTTTTTGATAGTCCAGAGGCTTTCGATGCCCGTGAATGGCTTGCAGATGGAGAGGGCCGTGCCCTGTGTTTTTTCCATGTCGCAACGGATCAAACGCTCTGGGAAACATCGGGCAAATTAGTAGAGACATGTATTGATCCCGATATGTGACGAAGCGGGATTAAATTGTGTGATATTGCTCATGAGACCAATCAATGGGTTGTTGAGATGCTCATGCGACTCGAGAACGACAACAGCAAGACATGCATGGGCGGTCTCAATTCAGCCACCAATAGACGAAAAGAGACTATTACTCCGAGCTCTAGCAATCGCCTTTACGATGTATCAATTTGCCAGTGACAAGATCAGGCCATCGTAGACACAAAAACGTGGTGTGGCGCACGGGATAGCAATGCAGACCACATGGCGAGTGGACACACGAGTGGGAAACCGAGAGCTTGAATTTAGTCCCATTAACTCTCCTCGGCATCCAAAAAAAAAAAAAAAAAAAAAAAAAAAAAAAAA
>PHFE01000093.1:2225015-2362941 GCA_002796755.1 Paracorniculantispora psalliotae
GTGGGCACTCTGGCCATGCTTGCAGACGGGGGAAATTACGCAGGGGAAGATAAACACGCCGTGTGGGTTTGGGGGCGTCTCATCGTCACGATGGAGCAGGGCATGTAGGTGACTGTCAAAAATCGTGGCCAGGATCGAGAGGTCAGGAGAAGGAGAGATACATTAAAAATATATTGCAAGATGAAGGGGGAAATGAAATGGCGTTTTGCAAAGAGAAAACTGAGAAGCGATACAACATCTACAGGGGAAAGTTGGCATGAACGGGGGGGATAAACTAGCGCGCGGACGGGCAGCGCCGCAAACTTGTTAGTGCCCGTGTCAACGGTTCTGGGGCAGAGATGGAGACAATGTATCATTCTTTCTTTCGCAAAATAGTGCAGCAAAGCCAAGCCAAGCCAAGGCGAAAGGATGAGGCGTGGGTGCGGCCCGCTGTGGGAGAGAAAAAAGGTCTGGGTAGCCATGTGGCATACAGAATGATGGCGGCGGAGGAGGCGTAGCAGCAGCGCCCTCCCAAGAGAAAAGGTGGGAAAACGGCAATGAGGAAAGAGGAAAAAGCAAATAATGCCTGGACCTGACGCCGTCGAGCGAGGGTGCAGGGGGGTGTGGCTTTTCGGGGCAAAAATGAAAAGTGACGAGAAAGATGGGGAGGGTGAAAGGCGCAACGAGCTGCCCCCAGAAAGGCCATCTCTTGTTTTATGCTACGGCTCCTGTGAGAGTATGCCTTGTATGGGCAAAATCATTGATCGCTGGACGGCTTACAACTTGGTTCCTTGTGTGGTGTAAGCTTTCGCAGTCTGAACGACGCAAGGGCGACGCAGGCGCAAAACCGTAATGGCGGGACCATTTATGCATGTTCCGATAAACATCGCCGCGAGAGCGCATCATCGGGATGATAAGGGAAGAAGCCGAAGAGGAACGAAGAACGAGACTGTGTTTGAAGCTAATGCAGAGGGCTGATGGACGACGCGATGCTGCCGTTGCGCTGCAGTAGCTTGTCTTTCGGGCCAGAGTGTCGCGAATCTCCTACGGATAGAGGCGTACGATTTTGATCATTCAAAACGCTAATTAATTAAACGCAAAAGAAGGCGGACTAAATACTGCGTCTTTCTTTGTTCCTGCTGTATCATGTCGTGCAGGACGGGTAGTGAACGGCAAGGACAAGGTCACTTGGGCAAAGCGGAGGCGCATTATCCCGGGACTGTAACAGCACTTGGACGCCTTTTCACTAGGGGTTTTTTTTTTGCCCTCATGCAAAGCACACACGTCTTATTTAGCCCATGTTACAAGAAACATGGGCATGAGTTGTGTTACTTGTGAAAGCAACCCTTCTCTCCCCCACCTGCCGTCCATTCTGGATGTACCAGCAGTGTGCCAGTGTAACCCGTACATGGGTGTCTGCGTGTGGTGGGTGCCCAAGATGCGATCGTCGCGGGATGAGGGAAACATGGGCAAGGGGATGAACGCCTAGGCCAGCCCGGCAGCGGACGAGGCGGCGAGCATCCATGTCGAGAAGGCCCCTGTTGTTACCCGGGCCGCCCCAAGGATGTTGTGCGGGACAAGGGGGGGTTCAGACTTCAGGTAAGCAGAAAAAAAAAAAGCTTGGGACACCACGGCCCAGCAAAAAATGATGGTACTCGGCACATGGTGAATAAAATAATAGGGGTGTTGCACAACCCCTGATTGAACGTGGTCCTGGCTCCCAATCCCAGGTCTCGGATCCGGTGGCAGCCGGCGCAGCCTGACTTTTAGCTGAGTCGCCCTTTTTATGCCTTCCAACGATGATGGATCGCCTTTTTAGTGTACGACAGCAGCAAAAGCAGCCACTGTGCACCGTTGGATTTCTTTGAACCCCCAACCGTCCGGGACGAAAAAAACGCCACATACGATTTACAGCCTGCAGGCTCCGTGCAACCGGCACTGATCTCACCAAGGTGTGCACTCCATCAATTTTTTTTTTCATAACCCTGTTTTCCCTTTCTCCTTTTGCTACGTATTGTACTCTTGTAAAGAAAAGTCAGGCTCGATCTATTGGCAAGCTGACGAGTTCAGGTGTGCAGCGCAGGTGACCACCCCCTACTAGTTAACTAATAACTTAGCACACACACCCTCCACGCTGGTCGGTCGGCCGGCAAGAAAAGGTACCGCAGCAAATCGTCGGGTAGCTTGTCAACTTTGACCGAGCAGTTTATAAGCGGCGAGCCGGTGACGGTATTTTGCCCAACGGTCCCGGCCGAAAACGAGGCTCATCTTACAAAAGAGACATGTTTTGCTAATAGCGCCCGTCGCAACCGTCTTTCCTTGTACATCCTACCACTACGACTACATGGTTTAACCCCCGGTCAAGCTTGGGGAGTGTAGCATCCCGCGGTGGCATGTTGAGATGTGTACCCCGTATCGAATGTAATCTTGTCTTGGCCCCCATCATCTTTTCCAAGAGGGCAGAAAAAGATAAAGCGCCCGCATGACACCATCGACAAACTCAGAAGAAGAAAAACAAGAGCGTTGCAATGCGGCAGTGCATCGCGAACCCCAAGCTCCGAGACTTGCCTCTACAAGTGCTGGACTAAGAACATGTAGTGGCTGGTGTAGAACCCACTCGGTCGCAGACAACCATCTCGACAATGTGTGGGTGGCAATCTGGCTAGCCCTTTTGCTCTGCAAACTGTCACTGGCCACGGCCGTTTATATCATTTTCGCCACAACGCGTATGCATCACAAAAACCTGATCTCATCACTGTGGCTTGGAGCCAGTCTTTCACGCTCCCCACCGTGAACAATGGTGTGTGTGCGGTTGCGTGTGTGTGTATGTGTGTGCGTGTGTGTCTGTCTGCAAGTGTCCAGTTGACTTTGTTGATGGTGTGGTGGGCTACCAATACCTGCTGCCTTGGGATCTTCCTATGTATTATCTCAAGCACCCTCACCGAGTTTTTTTTCTTCCATCCCGTCTATCTGAAAGCAGTTTAAACTAAAAGCAGGGCTTACAATAATAAGAAAAGAAAAATACAAAAGTGTGAGAGTCTGTCAGATGGCTCAACTTTGCGGGCCTCGCCATTGCGCCCGTCATGTTTCCGAGCCGAACGCTAAAAACAAGGAAATCTGGAGGCTTCACAGCTGTCCCGGTTGCTGTCAGGCTGGGGGCATCTTTCGTTCTCTTTGAATAAAACCTTTGCCCGATGATGGCTATGCAGGCTATCCCCGCGTATGCAAGCTGCAACATAGTGTTTTCTTGGCTACATGTGCTCCTGCAAAATCAAACGGACTGCATTAGAGGATCAAGCCGTCTACCACGCCACCGGGTTGACAGATGATGCAGCTCTCACGCCACTTTGATAATCAATATGCAATATACATTTACCAGTAATACGGAACGCCAACCTCGGCCACAAACGCTCCTGCTAACTAGACCACATGATATTTCCTTATGAAAGGCGTTCTGCGGGTGTCTGCCTTCCCACCTCCCCGGGGCGCCCGTCCGCGTTTCTGATTTGCTCGATGAAGACAACACATCCATCCATCTTTGGCAGACAACACTTCCTTGCAATATCATTTTCCGGGGGGGCTATATAGGTGCCACGCATGAATTACCGATTTCCGTGTTTGATGATATCCTGTCACAATAATGCCCTCGGTGATATGAACCACACCCCTGCCAGCTGAAAGTGTTTCTGAAACCGCAAAGCGAATGGCACTGTGGACAGCCGCCCTGCGCCCGCACCCGCACATCTCATGTTGCAAACTCGAGGTGCATGTTTCCAGGACCAGGTTGCCGGGTTTTGGTGCGCTGGCCGCCGGCATTGTGTTTCTTGTCAGTACCGACACGGCGCAGCAGATGATTACCTGCCTCTCCTCACCTGGCGGCTGTATGCGACCTGAAGCTGCCGGGCCCCGTAGCGAATGCATGTCTTGGTTGAATTTGCCGTGCTTCACATTAATTGCATTATTCCCCGTCATTTTTTCTCTCAATAACCGTAATAACCGGTTTCTTCTACATTAAATCTTCTACACCAACTTCCAGAACACTGCACGTTTTTTCTTCTCTTCCTGCGGCTCATCTCGTCGCAACCTGGTCCCTGCAAAGGAGGAAAGGGCCGCGCCGAGGCGGCCCTATTTTATGCAAGCAATTTGCACTACGCCTTATACACCAGATGCTTTTTTTTTCTTGGTCCTGCAAAAAATATGGCACACACGCAAACGTTTTAGCTTAGTTTACAATGTCACCTGGCCTTTTTATCCAGAGACCATGCTTGTTTGATAGAAATGCAACTCCAGAGTCACAGTGTAACATTTCATTAATTCATCGTTTGACCTCCCTTGTTCAAAGAACAAAAGGTACAAAGACTCTTGTTTTCAAATAGGTCACATCCGGTACATAGGGCAGACCCGACAGCGCGGGATGTGGTGGGAGACTGGGCGAGGATAGAGTTTGGTGCTACCAAATCTGTGTTTCCCCTTTCGGGGCCAATCCGCGCCGCCACTCGTGAGGCTCTCATTTCCCGTTCGATTCATTGTTATTTTTGGTCTTCTGGAGAGAAAACACAAAACGCCTCATTTTGTTGCGAAAGTGGGAGGGCGCCTTCTACCGGACTTCTATCCTTCCATCTATCATCGTGAGTCTAGGCGCTCTATAACAATTTCAATAGTGTGCGCCTCTCGACTATTAGCGGCCCTCTATAACGGGCGCCGGAGAAGAGGGGGGAACCACTCCGGCGATGCACGAATAATGTCACTCGTCTTTTCTGTGACGGCGAGTCTCCCCCGGGCTCCCAGCACTTCGTGTCGACGGGGGGGTGGCGGGCGCCGGCGACTTGGACTGGGCGGGCCGCTAAGAAGGACAAGCCCCCCTGCTCCGCATCAACAAATCGTCACATCTCAGAAATAATATTAAGAAAATAATCCCAAACTCGGAGCGCCAAGGTGGGCTGGACCAGTCAACGGACAGTGTTGCCCTTTTGGCACCAAGCGCCAGGTTGCAGCTCCAAAGTGGCTTGCCCAGGTGGCAAGGATTGTGTCGATTTACGCAGCAGGCAGGGTCACTGGGCTTGCGGGATGCGAAGGGCAGGAGTCGTGGGCTACATTGTTCTCGTAAGCTGGCCCATCCAATACTGCACACGCGTGCCGGAGAAGCAGAGCCAGGACTTGATGCTGGAGGATGAGGGCCTACGCAGCGACAGTGCCCATCATTGACCGGCAAATTGCTCGTGCCTGACTCTACCAGTTAATAGTAGAAAACAGCAGACAAAAAGGCTGCTGACGGTCGTGCAATGAGATTGGACACTCGATAGCTGACCGGAACAAAGAATTCCGGGCAACGATTTGCGCGTGGTAGAGCAAGATTGGCCCTGGGGGAAGGATCGAGAGACTTGTGTCCGCGTTTCGCACCGAGACTTGACGAATGCCCACGCTGCTCGAAAAGGGCCCGAGTCGCGCACCACCGCAACGGCGCCGGTCGTTGTGCATCTGAAACAGGCATAGCGCATCCGTGGTGACCAGGTTTTTTCTAACTGGGCACGCACGCTAGTGCTAAACAGATTTTGGGGCGCCAACCGCGGGACTAGGGAAAAAATAAGTTGGACTAGCCAGCCTAGCTGGATGGTTGATCTTGCGGAGCGTGCAGTGGGAATACAATGTACCGAGTACAAGGCTGCCGACTGGTCGAGTACATGATGGATAAGGCCAACGCACCGGACTGCACCACATAGCCGGAGCGCAGTTGTCTCGTCGTTGCGAGCGTGTTGATCAATTCTCCCGTTGACGGTTCGATACAGTGCAGCGCATGCAAAGCGTGTTATTGTGTTCCGGTCGTGGATTGCCTGGCGGGCCGTCGAATGACAGTGAGCTGGCATAGTCGAAGTGGCGACCACCCACGACCGAGACTTGGGCAATCACCTCCATAGCCATCTGGTCTGGCTGGAGGAATACTGCTAAGAGCAGCCAAGTACACACGTAGGTACTGGGTTTTGGCCGGTGAACTGACCCAGCCAATATGGGTTCCCCAGTATTCCAAGAGCCTGCTATCAGTGACCAGCGCCGGGAAGTAGACTGGTATGGCAGTGTCAGTCAAAGGACACGGAGCCGAAGCGTGGCCGAATGATTTGCTGCGTGGCCATATTTGGTTTCATGTTGCCAAGCAATGCAGATCTGTTTCATTCCTTTTTACGTTGAATTCTTTTTAATCTCGGTGAATTTTCAAGGGTTTGCGGCAGCCTCGTTTCGGTAATTACGGCAGAATGCAGCTGTTGAGCGCAATCGGTGCCTGCAGCTCCATCCGTGATTGTGATTGATGGCGCTGCGCGAATCGTTCTCTTGTCTCGTCAGCGCTAGCTGAATCCTAAGCTAGCATTATTAGGGGCTGCTCTCTGTCAAAGAGATGTGTCGAGTCTGCGCAGCCGTGCATGGGTTGATCAGGTCCGGGGCTCTGTGACATGGAATTCGCAACACCAATTTTCAGTAAAATTACCACAGACCAGTAATAGTGAACCGAGTCAGATGTGGACCAGCTTTTGCAACCGCCAACGACAACGATCCCGTCATGGAACCGGCCCTTGGTAGCGTTGCAACGGTGCTTGGTCTTTGTTCTCATTCGTGGAGGAGGAGGACGGCCCCAAAGATTGAGCAGCGCAGCAGGCTCTTCGCAGAGGGCAGGCAGACTAGCTTGGACTAGCACTGTCGAGCAGCTGTGTAGGCCCGCTCTGGATCCTGGTGCAAACGTTGAAATGGTCACTTGAGGAGGTTGGCGAGCAGCGTGGACTGTGAGAGGCCAGCGTACTGATTGATGGGTGCAGAGTGGGTGCGGTTGAGTGTGTCCCGTCGGCTCGATGCTTCGTCAATGGGCACAGGGTAATGATCGGCACGGGTGCTGGTAGATGGATGGCTGTGTGGGAAAGATGAGCAGGAGGAAGCAAGAGAACAAGCACCAAGGCAGGCTGTTGTGATGTGTCTGACGTGTGGCTTGCGCGTTTTTGCTTTTTGGCCTTTGTTTGCTGGTGCACATTTTTTGACTCGTCAAATATGCAGGCCCAAAATTGTGCATCTTGGCGTGCATACATACAAACCGGGTACTGTGGCACGCGCTGGTAGTGTACAAGCTGGCTTGCATAAAAAAGAGTCGTCGCACAGCGGAACAGGAGCCGCTCCTGTGACAGACGGTGACAGCCCGTCTCCGAGGGACAGTGGCCACGAGTCAACGGAGACAGGCCAGGCTAAATTTGGCATGGCCCATTCCAGGACGAAGGAGGCTAGCAGGGCAAGGAAGAAGCAATATTGGTACGTTTTCTTTTTGCTTGCTGCCTGGTCTCAGTGGTCAGTATGCTGGCGGTGGGTGTGCGGCGCGGAATGCCGGTACGGGTCCATTGCCCAAGTCAGTTTAACCATTGTCTGATGCCATTCTCCAGCATGCATCTTTGCTGACATCGCCGGAGCCGGTCTCTCGTACGGCGCTAGAGCTGGACTAGCCAGGATTTCCTACTGGTTTTTCTTTCTTTTTGTCTTGCTTTTTGTGATGAACCTGTTCATCGCGGGCATAATTAGGTAGAATGTCTTTTTGGTGATTTCGCTGTGTTGTCGGGTATGCCAAGGACTTGGACCCGACACGCTGGCGCCGGCATAAAAATATAGTAATAAAAATAAACAGACTTTAATAGCTGACTGCCGGCCCAGTGGTCTGGTTCGGGAGGGAACTCAATCTCCTTAGCAGCCGGGCACAGAGTTTGGGGGGGATGAACAGACAGTGGTGGTGTGGGCGCTGACTTGGTAGCAGTCCCAGCAGCCAGGTTGACCCTGCAAGCCATGCTGCAGGAGAAAGCAAACAAGGCCAAGGGAAGCGAGAATGTGGCATAAAATAGATTAACTGCAGGGCTCTTTGGGGCAGGCAGCGGGCTTGGGGACAAGAATATTGGTGATCCCTGTCGGCGCCACCCATCTCATCGAGGCTGGCCTGCCAGAGGCTCGCCTTGGACAATTGAGACAACGGGCCTGAGAGGGTCCCCTGAAGGCGCGAGAAAAGTGAGCTACGACGAAGAGGGCAGTACCTCCGGATGGTGGTATTGAGGCGGTAGAAAAAGGACGAAGCATATTCGAGCGGTCATGTTGTAACAGAAGATGAAGATTGAGGATGATGAGAAAGCATAATAATTATTCCATGCATTATTTTGTGTAGTGCAGCAACGTGGATGGCAGTGTTAATCATTACAGCGGAAAGTGTCCCCCCAAAGCCCCTGTAAGAAACTGCGTGCCGTGTCACACCCGTCCCGGCTGGTTGTGCGGCCCAGTCCAGCGCGAGTCCACCACTGAAAAAGAGTTCCTCCCCCCCCACGCACCTTGCTTAGCGTCTTCTTCATGCGATACCCGTCCCAAGGAAGGATCCACATGCAGGCCAGGCTCACCCATGCCCGAGTGTGGTGTGTGTGGGCGAGTCTGGTGGTGGTGGTTCCGCTCAGCTGCTGCAACCATCCCAGAATTTAGTGCCAAAAAAATAAAAAATAAAAAATGCATCCCAAGTGTACCTGCACATATCCACTAGTCTCGTCTCTTTGGACATACAGCAAGCCCCTGCCCACTTTCCAGACTCTCGGGCCCCCCCAGCAGCCCCTCGTCACCCAATCGCCCGCTGTCCAGCGTGCTGGGAATCCCGAAGTTCTGGGGCGACTGGCAGCGCTGACAGCCACCGCCCGCCGCCCAACCGCCTAGATGCACACCACACCATTCAGCACTTGATCTAGGCGGTTTGCTAGCAAGTTTGGGGCCTAATAGGTATACCTTTCACTGGGCATTTTATTGAAGAGGTATACCGTTGCTGAAAAAAGATACCTGCTTCCAACTGCTCGGTCCACACCTGCTACCTCGCTCCCCCCGCCATCGCGCTATCCGACGCTTGTACCACTCGCGCACCACCCAAACCACCACACGTACCACGCTACCACCGCTTCCCCCCAGTCTCACGCTGCCTCTCTTCTCTTCCCGCCTGCGCTCTCTCTCTCCCGCTCTCACGCACCACACCAACCAGCGAACCACGCTCTTCACCCTCCTCCTCCTCCTCCTCCTCCTCCCACTACTTCTCTCCCACACGCCCCCCGAGACACTCACCCGTCTCAATCCTTCTTTCAACGCCTCTCCTTCTTCGCGTTGGCTGCTCTGTTCTTGCCCTCGTCACCCTCTCCTCGACGCGGTGCCTTGCAGAACCAGCTTTCTCTTCTCCATATCCCCTCTTCATTTACCCGCTTCTTCTCTTTGCTTTTCATTCTTATAATCGATCCCTCGACCGCACGCCTCTCTCCTCTCACTCACGCACTCTCATCCTGTCGCTCACGCCGCACGACTTCATTTCGCTTCCTTGCTCCTGCCATCGCACCTCGGGCGTCTTTTCAAACCTAAGCCGTGCATTTCGCAATATCAGCATCTCCCGTGCCCTTGATCGAATACCAAGGTGAGTGAGCAGCCGGCCGCAGCCTTTCCAGCCTGTCGCCCATATATATCCCAGACGGAACCTCAGCACCATGATCCAACACCACACGCGATTCCCAATCCATCATCAGCTTCAGCCGCATCCATATCGCCTACTTGACCACCTCCTGTGCCGTTGCTAACTCGCCTCAAGCCCGTAAACGGGCACCTCGTCGGCTTTGATCTCGCTTCCGTACCAGAGTTCTTCGCCATGGCGTCCATCGCCCCCAAGGTGTCGACCCTTGTGTCCGACGACAACTACCAGCGCATACATCGTATCACCAGAGAAAACCGCAGCCTGTGGTATCAGCTCAAAGTCCTCCAGCAACCTGAACGCGCCAGAGCATGCGGCGCCGGCATGAAGGCCAACAGTGACCGCAGACCTGTGGATCCTCCACCCGTCGTCGAGCTTCGCATCATCGAAGGCGCTTCCGTCGAAGAGGGCAAGGACATTACCTTTGACTACAACGCCAACTTCTTCCTCTACGCCAGCCTCGAACAGGCCCGTCCCATGGCCCATGGCCGCGTCCAGACCCCCGCCACTGTCAACCCCCCCGTCCTCACTGGTGTTCCCGCCTCCGGCATGGCCTACCTCGACAGACCGCAAGAAGCCGGCTACTTCATCTTTCCTGATCTCTCCGTCCGCCACGAGGGCTACTTCCGTCTCTCCTTCAGCCTGTTTGAGACGACCAAGGAGGAAAAGGACTTTGATCGTGAACCCACCTCGGACATGCCCGCCGGCGTCGACTGGCGCATGGAGATCAAGACGCTCCCCTTTAACGTCTTTAGTGCCAAGAAGTTCCCCGGTCTCATGGAGAGCACCACCCTCAGCAAGATTGTCGCCGACCAAGGCTGCAGAGTCCGCATTCGCCGAGATGTTCGCATGAGGAAGCGCGACGGCAAGCCCGGCTCTACCAGCCAAGATACGCGCGAGGAATCCGTGCGCAAGCCCGCCCCTCGTCCTGCCAGCAACCACGGCAGCTCCCGCGACAGATCTCTCAGCAACTCGAGCGAGAACCGTCCCCAGTATCCTACCGACCCCGAACGACGCTCTTCTGCCGCCGACTCTCACGCCTCCCACCGCGCTCATCCGCCCGCCTACGAACCCGCCGCCCCCTCGGCCCGCCATCTGTCATTTGGAACCGACGCGCCGCTGCAAGCTCATGCACCTCCCCCTCCTCCGCCCTCCAATCACCAACCGATCGCGCCCAGGCCATATTCCAGCCACATGCCACCACTGGCTGGCCTGCAACACGCCAACCAAGCGCCGTCGTACCCAGAGCCGGACCGTGCCTACAGCCACTCTTCCACATCCCGTCCATGCCCGTCGCCTGCGCTGTCCGCCAAACCAGACGCCTACGAGCCGAGACCGAGCGTCAGCCATGTGCCGCCGTCGCCGTCCTCGTTCTCATCGAGCGACCCCCACCGCCACTCCAGACACAGCTCCTACGCGGCCCATCCTCCGCCCACGCCATCGTATTCTACACTTCGGCCTCTGCTTGCGCATCCTTCGCCTTCGCCCTCGCCCTCGCCCGCGCCTATCAAGATTGCCTCGCTCATGTCGCCGCTCCCGCCTATCGAGGCCCAGACGGAACCCCTCCGCCGCTTGCCAGACATCCCCACAGGCGGAAAGCGAAAACATGAAATCGTCTTTCGCCAACCAACAGAGCCCCTGCACAATGGCCGGCGCCAAGTCGACCTGCACTACAGGAGGCACCTGCCGCGCCTATATCCCGAGCCCGATCAGTGCATGTATGCGAAAGCTGACGGTGAAATTGCTTATGTGCAATTCAACTCGTATCAATAGGCGCTGGACCTGCACATTGCAACTTCTCCCGCCCAGCTGGTCACTCTCCTGGGTTGTATAACTTATCATTTACTTCACCACATCTGCACATATGAGCGAGCAGACTCCCATTTTCCTATTACGTGCCACGTTCTGTCGAGCACCGAATTCTTCTCATTTTTCATTGCCTCATGTAATAGCGAATCACTTGGGCATCGGACCAGATCTACACTTTTTTTATTGCTTTTCGGCGCTAGGCAACTTTGTTTAGCGACTTGACGACTCGAATATTCTCACCATTCACGGCCATGACGAAGCCGCAGCCACTCCTTAGCGAGTTTTTCTTCTTTTCATACTATACTGGATCACGGCGTTTTTTTCTACTTCATTTCTTTTATCCCCATACCGGCGAATTTTTTTCAAGAACGCCAGGAAAGGGCAAGGCCACACAGTCCAAAGCCGAGAAAGCTTCCCCTCTACACGCATACACACACAACCACATCATCTATTTGTTACGGAGGAAAATCTTTTATAATTTTGTTTTCGGAACGAGGTTACTACCTAATTTTGGATCTGATATTCTTGGGATAAAAAAGAGCCTGATGTCGCGTGACACAGAGTTTGGAAAGTTGTTTTTGTTTTTATCATTGTTTCATCGGCACAGCTCTTTTTGGATATGGGTTACGAGTATGGGTGAATTGCTTTTGGAGCAAGACGTCATCTTCTGCTCGTCTTCGGACATTTTTATACATTTAGCAATTTCATAAGTTCAACTTACTACTCTACGACCGTGCCTTTCGACGTGATTATAATTCGACTTATTGATGTGAAGTTCAACTATACTATGACTGGAAGAAAATTGCAGCAGTATTTGGACACATTTATATACAAGACTGGCAGCCACTAATCGAACTTGCTCAGCCTGTCTTGTACGTCGCCTGAATCTCTCCGTCCAGCGTCAAGATCCTTTCCACATCCAGCGCCCGAAACTCGTCCGGGTTGCGCACCGCCAGGTCAAAGTGCCGCATCGCCAGCAGCAGCTGCTTCGCCCACACCTCCTCCCTCACGCGCCCGATACCCGTCGCCAGGGGCGTCATCAGCACCGACTCAATCCTCTTCCTCCCCTTCTCCTGTGCCGTCCGATTATGCCGCTCAATCTCGCACAGCATGTTCCACACGCACTGGTACACGACCTCCTTATCCCACGTCACCACCTCGGGCACGCGCATCGTCGGGCACAGCAGCAGCGTGTGCACGCCCCAGACATTCTTCGTCTTGGGCGGGGGCCCAAAATCTTCCGGGATGGGGACCGCCGTGCAGGAGCCGGGGTTGGCCCAGCCGCGGTGCTGCGCGTAGAGGACGGACTGCGCGGCGCGCGTCAGCGCGAGATAGTCGTCGACGGGGGAGAGGGCGCGACTGAGGGCGTCGTCAAAGGCACCGTCGAGACGGCCGTAGGAGTTGGCGGGGGAGACGACGGCGTCGAGCGGGCCAGTGGCGGAGAGGGGCAGGGCGCCGAGGCGGCAGGAGTGGATGGTGACGGAGGTGATGAAGGAGGGGGGAGGGGTGAGGGCGGCGGCGGCGAGGTAGGCGGCGCTGTCTTTGTCGTGCATGCAGAGGAGGTGAATTGTGAGCTTGTCGGGTTCCGGCATGTTGGGTGATGGTGTGGTTGGTGGGGGAGAGGAAGGGATAGGAGGGAGAGCTGTGGTTGGTTCGAATACGGGAGGGTTGTATGTGAGCAGGAGATGGAATCGAGGGAATAAAATTGATACAAGCTGCGTGCTGATGAGGAAGAGCTGTGGGTTGATGTTGTTGGCTACGATTTATATGAGAGGTACAAAACAGGTGCCTGGCAGGCTGCTGCCAAGCCTCAGTATGAGCCACATCTACATTTAGACGACGTCGACGGTCAATCAGGCTGCACAATTCAAAAGAGTCGAGAGTCGTGGCCTTTTTTAATAGTTAAACGAATATGCCTCTTTTCTTATGAAATCTGTTACTAACAGGGCCGTAAATCCTGGACGTGGCCGCATGCCATGCCATGTGCCACTGACATGCCCCGCGAAACCGTGCTCCCTTCCCATTTACAAATGCGCCCAATAAACAAAACATCTTTCCCAAGCCGAAAGATCATGAAAATAATTATGAAACTGCTGGCTCGGAGAAATAAAAATGCAGCTGCAGCGGAGATTAATTATGCACTGCATCATGCAAACCCCAGCCCGTCATTATAGCACACTCCTGCATAGTGTCTCGTCGTTGTTGCGCGCCCCGTTGCCGTGGTGAGCGATCCGTACCGAGTACGCCCCAAAGTCAACAATGGACCCTTGCATTGGGCCGTCTTTCCAAACGCAAACAATTGATGCCTCGAAATAACAAAAAACGTTGGAATGCAAAGTTATTAAGAATTTTATTTTCTTGCATCTTTACCATTTGCATCTTTCTTCTTCTTTTTTTGCTTCTCCTGCGTTGCATTTTGATTTTCAGCGGCGTTTGTCGCATTCACTTCTGGCGCTCGAAGCACCATTCACACATGCACGCACCACCTGAAAAGGAACAGCAACAAATCTTGTGATTATATTTTATATTCAGCATTCTTCATAATAGCAACCAATCATGGGCATGACCATGAAAAATCCTGCGCTCGCCGCCGTGCAGAACCGCAGCCGTTTCTGCGAAGGTTCCATGAACGACCGCACCTCCGCCGCGCCACCCGTCCGCTTCCTCGGCCCCGACGACCTCGCCGCCCTCGAGCAGCCCGTTCCGGTTCGCAGCAGCCAGGACCTATCCCTAAACACGACCACCGCCGCCGCCGCCGCCGCCGCGCGTCCTCGGAAGACGGGCAGCAGGCTCTTTGGGCAGGTATGGGAGGGTGTGCGCGGCAAGTTGCGTCTTCGCAGGGATGATCACGGTGAAAGCAAGACGGCGGCGGCCATTTCGGCAGCGACGACGACAACGGCGGTGACGAACGTGACTGCCGTGGCGGAGGAGCCGCCGATTATGATATATACCGACCCGTCGGAGCGCGATGGCCCGCCCGCCTCGCGCACGCGCAGCAAGCTCGCACCGCCGCTGCCCTCGGCACCCATCGACATTCCCACCGCCAGCCGGCCTGCTACCGCCACCGATTTCGCCTTCGCGGGGTTCCAGTCCGCGCGCCCATCCAAGGACGAAGTCCTCGCGAGCTACCAGCAGCTCATGGCGGGCGGTTTCTTCCAAGCCCACGCCATCCACGCCAGCCGAACCTGTCTCCAAGGCCCTGCCACCAGCGTGCCGTCGTCGTCCATGTCCATGGTCGGCATGCGTCCGGCGACGGCGCACCAGACCTCGCCGCCGCCGCAGTGGCCGCTGGCGTCGCCGCGCGAATACCATCAGGCGCGGGTGCACTCGCCGACGAGCGTGTCCTCGCGGGGCACGAAGCGCGCCGCGGCCGTGGACTCTGATAACGACAGCGTCCGCGGCGATGCCGACGCCGATGAGGAGGAGGAGAACAACAACCCTGAGGATAGGGATAAGGAGAACCAAGCGCCCGCGCATCATAATACGCTCCGCGATGACTTTTCCACGCAGCCCAAGAAGCGTCTGCGTCGTCTCGCCTCGCGCGAGAGCATCTTCATGCCCAAGATTCGCTCCTCCTCTACGCGTCGCAGCCTCTCCAGCTCTCACGCCCTACCACCTTCTTCCTCCACCGGCAACAAGTTGCAAAAACGCCGTCCGAGCGCAATTCACAAAGTCCTCGACCAGCAGCCGCGTCCGCGGCACGTTAGCGACGGCGGCGGGAGCGCGCGCGTGCTGCGAGGCAAGACGGGTGAGGTGTACGCGTCGATGCGCGTGGTACCCGATGAAGAGCGCGGGATCCCGAGCGTGCCGGCGATACCGGCGCACTTTACGTACGGCGAGGATCGGCAGAGCAACGGGCCGTGGCGCGGTCTGCGCATCCGCTGATGGGAATGGGTATGAATGGGTATGATTTGGCGCGGGGATTGGGTATAAGGGGAATAACGATTTCATGATCATGTATATAAATGACAGACCCTACCGCTATCGCTACGAGGACATGACGACCAGTAACTAATAAATATGACACGGCCATTTGCTTTATACTCTCGAGTATTATCCATCGAAACGTTCGTGATTCACGTGGGCCATAAAGTTGTGTAACAGCATCAGCAGATGCTGGAATTATTACATATCTACCTAATAATGAAACGACAACATGGCAACCTCGCAATGGAGAAAAACAACAAAAGTCCCGAGTTGAATAAACATGTCCCATAAGAAAAAGAAAACCCGGAGTTCATCTTTTGCAATGTCTCTTTTTCCGTATTCCCTTCTTTTTTCCATGACAAGCCGGCTTCCGGAAAATAAAGCGACATTTTGAAAAGAAAATCCTCTAAAAACAACATGGTCATTGAGGAACACAGTACAGTTCATAACAATATAAAAAGGAAATAATATATAAAAAACAGCCCCAACACCCGCGCATAATAAAACAGGCGCATTTGATTCCATCATTCAGAATGGGTAAAAGAAAATATAAAGCAAACGGCGCCTTTGTGTCAAGGGCCTCGCTGTAAATGTGAATATATATCAACCCCGTCACACCAGCACTGGACGCTCTTGTCGGGTTTGCAAGTAGCGAGTGGCGCGGGCGTGTCCTACTTGCACAACGGCCGTGACCGACTCAAACAGGAAGGGGAACAGCTTGGGAAAGTAGCTGTAGAGCATGGCGCAAATCATAATCAGCAGCAGCGGAATCCAGACAAAGAAGAGCTTGCGGTCATTGCTGAGCTTCTTCAGCTTCTGTTCCCTGGCCCGCAGGAATTGATCTTGCTGCTCTTTGGTAATGGCATTCTTGCGTCCAATCTTGAGGACGCTAGGAATTTCCGTCTCGGAGCTCTCGGTAGTGACTGTGGCCGGCGCTTGCTTGGTTCTCGTTGACCTCTTCTTGAGCTTCGTCTTGGGCTGGTCGTACAAGGCGGCACATTTCATGTCCGCCTCAGCCTCGCACGCAGCTTCGGCAGCGGCCCGCTGCTTCTCTTCGAGTTCCTTGGCAGGGAAAATGTCTTCGTAGGCTGGGGGTGGCGCAGGTGCTGTCGCTGTGCCTCCCATATAAGACGAAATATCCCACCATCTGCCGTCCACCTTGGGCGAGTTCTCGCCTGACGAGCCGGGTCTTGTGCCCGACATGCCAGGTACGTACTGCTGCATACGCTGGAAGTATCCCTGGTAATCCGGCAGCATAGGCATGCCAGGCATTTGCGGTAGCTGGGGAATATGAGCCAGGTTCTGGAAATGCATAGCCATGGTCTGCTGGAGCTGCTGGAGTTGTTGCTGGAACTGCTCCTTCAGAGCAGCGGCCATAGCGGTAGGTGCGGATTCATCCGCCGTCTCAGCATCATGAACCTCATCGGAGCGGTCCTTGTCGGCACGGATCTCGCTGGGACGTCTCATGCTGAGGTAGCTGTTCTCATCAGGATCCTCGTCTTCAAAGTCACCAGACGTGTACTCAGGGCTCTCTTCACCCGAAGCAATCGAGATCGGTCCGTCGTGGGTGTTTGCTCTTGTAAGAGGCTCCAAGAATGATCTGACCGAGGTGGCACTACTGCTGCGGCTGTGGATGGATCCACCGCTGCTTCGAGAGCGCGCGTGACGCTCAGAGTGACGAATAGCACGAAGCACAGCACGAGACTGTGCGACATCGGCAGCGGTGAGACCAGACAAACTGCGAATGGTCGGGTCAGCGCCGCCAATGATGAGACGTCGGACAATCTCAGAGTGGCTTTGGATAGAGGCCATGTGCAGAGCGGTGAATCCTCCCTTATCACGAGCATCAGGGTTGGCACCGCGGGCAAGCAGAGCAGCAACGAAGCGGTGGTAGCCAAGCGAGCAGGCAAGGTGAAGCATCGTGTGACCGGTAGATCTTCTCAGATCAAGCTTGGTTCGGTGCGCGCTGTCATCCAAGTCAATCAGGTCCAGAACCTTGAGCAGCTGTGATTCGAGGTGTTCGTGCGAGGCGTGGTTAAACTGAGGACCACTCCCTGAAGGGCCGCCAGAAGAACCGCCGGTCCAGCCACCAGAATTGCTGCCATCGTTGAGAATTCGTCGTGCCAGGTCGCTGACATCCACCATCTGGCCAGACATCTTCTGTCCCAGGACCGACAGCGCCGTCCGAATGAGCTTATCTTCGTTGTCGTCAATGTACTTGAAGGTCGGTGGTTGCTTGGCCATGGGGAAATTTTGAGGCTGGACACCTTGCAGCTTAAAGGTGACTGGGACAGTACCAGAGACTGGCGAAGGGGGCAGCAAGCAGACAAGAGACGATTCGCCCCAGAAGGTGGTCGTCGTAGCTCGCTGGTCACCAAACCATACTTCCAGGCCTTGGAAGAAAGCAGCTCCTAGCACAGTGACTTCGATACCACCAATCTTCGGGCCCTCGTTGGGGATGATCTTGTGGATGACGGGTGCAGCGCGAGGAGCGCCCACAGGAGCAAAGAGACTATTAGCAAGGGCGGCGAATTGGTTTTGCTGAGCACTGGCACGCAGGTTATTGGGGCTAGGAGCACGGCTGGCGTGACTTGACGTGGGAGCCGAGTACATGTTAGCCATGGCCAGGTTGTCCATGCTGGCGGAGCGGTTATTAGCAAAGAACGAAGTCTGGTCGTTGTTGCTATTCGGAGTAGGAGGGCCGTTGGTGAAAGGCAGCTGGCCGTTTTGTGCACCAAAGAGGTGTTCGGCTTGCTGGAAAGCAGACGGTGGGCTAAATGGCGAGGTAACGCTCGATCTTTGGCTAGGAGCAGATTGCGTCGGCTGAGGTGAGGTGTCTAGTCGAGTCATCTCCAAGCCATTTGGTACTCTCGAGTTGCTGGCCTTTCTTCTCTTCGGTACAGGATGCCCTTGGGTTGGTGAGCCAGGTCTCGAGTGTGGCCGAGGCATTGTCGCCGCACTCATGGTTGGCGTCGTCTTGCCCGAGTTGGAGCTGGTGTAACCGTTCTGCATGGAAGATACATCACTGCCGGCCTGCGACATTCTGAAGTTGCCGTTGGTCATGCCCATCATGCCATTGGGATCAGTACCAGCCAAAGGAATCGACGAAGACGTAACGGTATCGGACATGGGCGGCTGAGAGGTAAGCTGGGCCATAGGATGCGTCTTGTGGTCGTCGGTGATCATGATCGGGTTGGACATGGCTTGGGCGATGACGCGGTCTTGGTAGTCTCTGATGGTGAAGATGACGTTGAAGCCCATCTTCTCACCGTGGTGACGGCAGTAACAGGCGATACGCATGGGGGCATCAATCTGCATGGTGCGATTTGACACAACAGGTTCGGGTCGACCGTTGGCGTCGAGCATGCCGCTCATCGGCTGCCACTCCTTCACTTCTTGGGTGTTGAAGACAATGACACGGCGCTCCTCATCCTGGCTCCATACCTTTTCCTCTTCAGGCTTCTTGATCTTCTTTCTGGCGGCCCTCTTTCGTTCGCGGGTTATACAGCCAGCACATATGCGGACCTCGCCACCATTCTGGGGCGAGTTCTCCTCATCGTCAAGATCAGGAAGGCTGCCTTGCGGTTGTGTCCTGGCTCTCTCGAGGGCCTTCTTTTTCCAGTCGGGGTGCTCCATGGCGCTAGTGCAGACAAGGCTGACATGTAACACGAGGGTATCTGGGGAAGGATCTGGCGTCGGCTTTGCCAGAAGCTTTGGCTTGGATATCGTATGGGCGGGCAGGTGGAGCTTGGTTACACCAGGAGGAAGCGGGGAGAGGGTCATCTTGATAGGAATCTGTGTCTCGACTCGGGATTTCAACGGCGTTGGCAAAATTCGAAGCTCGTAACCAGTGAAGTTAAACGGGGCCGGATTGAACACGGCCATCTGCTGCGCCATTTGTCTCGCGTGAGCCATGTTGTTGGGAACAAAGGAAGCGGGCGAAGGTACACCATCTGACGTGGCCGTGGCTTGCATATCGGCCTTGGTAGGCCACATGCCATTCTGGCCCATCATCTGGAAGTACTCGGCCTTCACGTTGGCTGGCGGCGAGTTCATGAAGGCAGTGGCGGGAGAGGAGTTGTGGCTGGCAACTAATGTCGACATGGGCGAGACTTCTCGAGAAAGCGACCTTTTGACGCCATTTTGTGATGAGGATACGGATTGGATCTGGGAGATGTTAGCGAATATCAAAGTCAACATGACGTTCTAGACTTACCGAAGCCTTCTTTTTGTGTGGTTGGGGCTTTGTCTTTGCCGGTATATTATTGTTCTTATTGGGGCTTGCGGATTTGATAGTCGGCATGCCGGGCGATGGCATTGTCACAGGCCCTGTGGAAAGAGCATCGGGACTACTGGACGCACTCTCAAAGTCAAAAGACTGGTCCATGAAGCTGTCATCTTGCTCGGTGAAGCCGTAGAAGCCGTTGATGCCATTTTGCGTGGTAGCAGCGCCAAAGTTGAATGTGTTCTCGTCGTCGTCAAAACCGGGGAGGTTGGTGTTGCCCCAGTCCATGTTCATGTGTGAGCCGTCGTCGTCCATACTCGCATCACCAGCCGAGGTAGCGGGCGTCTTTGCGGGCGTCGCGCTGGCGGCACGCTTGGAGGGCTCGGCGGACTCGGAGGAGGAGTCCTGGGAGGAGCCGTTGGGCGAGTCGGGGAAGGGACCGACAGCGAGCTGCTGAGGGTTGAGGAAGGCGTCCTGGTCTTTGGTGCTGCTTATGGCGTCGAGGCTTTGGAGGGTATCGGGGCTGTTGGAGAAGTCAAAGAGGTTGGAGCCTCCAAGGTCATCGTCTGAGAAATCGTGAAACTCGCCGCTGGACGTGAGAGCTCCCGCAATCAGAGGGCTGCCGGCGCCAGGGCCACCAGCCGATGTCATGACCGGAAAAGCGTAGGCGGCGGCGGTGCGTGTCCGCTGCACGCGGGGAGGCTGAGCGACGGTTGCTTAAAATATGTCGTAAAATTCGCAATAGCTCGAAGCGACGCCGTTGGTGATTGTCGAAACGACGTGAAGGAGATTTTTTTCGTGCCTGGCGATGGTTGTTGGCCAGATGGTTGGGCGAGACACAGGGGTCCAATATTAGTGAGGGGAGGAGGATGCGCGCCGTTCGGTGTCGATTTGCCGAGAGTGTGACGGTATAGCGGCAGGCTAGGTAAAGCTGGGTGAAAATAGAGATATACACAAGATCATCCTCACACCGGCGGCGTCCAAGGGTATTTCGAGCGGTCGATTCGAAGGTTTTGTTCGGGACGCGCGCGCGGAGAGTCAGGGGCGGATGTCGTGGATAAAAGAGGACGTCTCTTGTCTGTAGCAAAATTGACCAGGCCGCCCGCCCAGTTTTAAAAAATAGGCGGAAAAAAAGCCAACAAGGGACCAGGTTCCCGGGTGTGCGCAAGCGACTGAACCGGGGTCCCACCAGAAAGTACCAGGCCGCTGCTGAAGAGTGAGATTGTGGCAGCAGACGGGTTGACGATGTTGAAGAGCGATGGACCGTGGTTGACGATGGGCGGGATGTGTTGAGTGGGAGAAGTGACGAGAAGGAGAATCGGCGAATGGCGAGGCCTTTGGGTGACCCGTTCCCGCCGGCGCAGAGGAGGGACGCACTGTAAGGCGGCGTGGGTGGTGCTGGGGCGGCGTGGATGGAGGTGCAGGCGGAGGTGCAGCAGGGCGGTGGGCAAAAGGTACCTCACAGCACCATTTGCAGCTGATGCAACACACCACTACAGCGTGTTTCTGGCGCTCCTGGTACCTGGAAAAGAAAAACCTTGCAGAGCGCTAGAACGTCTGCGTACAGGTGACGATCGTCGAAGGGCCTCTAGGCTCTCTCCCTCTGCAGCGCTAACACAGAGGCGGATGCAGCGTGGCGGAACGGTGAATTTCACCACTGAGAGGGTGGCGCCGCCCAGGCTAGCGAAAAGGTACTTGAGACACAAGTACCTTTCTGATGACAAGAACAAGCCCGACCCTCGTCCAAAAGAGTGGAGAGGATAAGAGGAAATCCGCACTGTGGTGTGGTGGTGATTTTTGCAGGCGGTGGACCGTGTGGAATACAGTGCATACGGCCCAGGACCCTCGCCCACCCTGTCCACCACAGCCAATCGTGAGTCAGTGCCATCGTCCACATGCAAGACGGCCCACGAGTTGACCAGTGGTCTGGATACCTCGCTACAAAGTCACTCGCACCTCGCTCTGCGCAGCAGCAAGCACTCTTTCCCCCGCTTTGGCAGCTAGTCTCGTCATGGCGCACTCTGCCTCTCTGCTTTCTTAATTGTTGGGGATGCATGGTCCCTGATAGAGGACTGCACTTCAAATGGACAGATTATCTTCCTACGACTTCCATTCGCATCGATTTCGTCGGGTTCCGTCACGAGTTGCTTGCGCAAGCCCCTTCCCCCCTTCCTTTCAGGCAATCTGTCCTTTCAACAACCAGCAGGCAGACATCTTCGTTCATAAGATGCTCATTTATGACTCTTGAGCTTTCGTGTCGCAGCACGCGTCCCTTTCTCAACGGATTTTGCTGCCCGTGACTGGCTGGTGTGCATTCGCTGGGCGGGTCGGAGCCAGAGCCGTGCATGTGCTTTTTACAGTGCATGAGTGCCTGAAAGCCGCTGTAAATGGCATGTGCTAGGCTACCGCCACCAACCAAGTACCTTGTACCTACTATTCGTACCTGTACTCAACTCCCGCCTTATTTTCGTCTGTCGCACGACAGATTCTGCGTACCAGAAAACTACACATCTTTTCCTCTCTGCCAGGAGGTTGGGCCGCACCAATTGCAACATCAAACTAGCTCAATCGTCTTAAACACCGCTTCTCCGGGTACTGATTTTCTCTGTCCCGCAACCCTGTGCGCTCGCCTAGCGCATGCATGCCAACTCGAATCAAGGCCGCAACCTGGATGCCCCCTGCACACGCTCCAGTATCAGTAACACATGGACCAAGTACATATATTCACCGCTGGCTTTCGATATCGTCAACATCTCTCGAACCAGGCGGGGACTCTTGTCCCCCTCCCTTGTCGAGACTGACCAATGACAGGACCCCTAATCAGTGGCCTCCCACATATCCCGTCGTACCCTAACCCACGAGTCTCGACATCAACTCCATAGTGGCTCCACGCATGGACCTGGTGCGGGCGTTCGAGGAAACTACAGGAATATTTCCCTCACACCTCCTTTGCCCAGGGGTCCATTATCATGAACGCTTGTGGCTAGACAAGGCTTGCTGCCTCATTCAATAGCGTCTTCAGACGGCACCACAACAGACGGATAGATAAGCTTGCAGATCCGCAAATGGGTCTTGACGCTTCTTCTTTGCCTCTTGTCCCAGCCTCGTTGGGCAATGGCAGCAGGATCCTTCGCTGGCCCCAAAACCACGCAGTACGGAGTATTACTGCATCAAAAATGCAGTGGTTGGGTGGCTGTGTATGCATGGCGCTCTCCAACCGAGCAGTAATGCCTGCTGCACCGGGAGCCGTGTCCCGTAGACCGAGAAGCAAGCCTGTTATCGTAAAAAGCAAAGTTCTATCAAAGTATTTTGCTCAGCACCCACCTTGCTCAATTGAGCGTGCCGTCACTCCGGGTCTTGCTGGTGTCGTTTTTACACGTCCGCTCACACGTCAATGCCAAGCGTGTATCACGCTCCCACAAGGACAGATGGGACGATGCGGTGTAACCAATGTGCTACCGTACATCGACGCTGCATCCTCGTACCCGTATATACTATATGCGGCCGTAAATTTTCATCAGACGACGTTTGGGTCAAGATCGATATCCGTTTCATCGTGCTACAAATCAAGGACAGCGGATATGACTGGGGACGTCGTGGTTAGGGTCATATACACAAATGAAAAATGCGTTTTTTTTTTTTTGCACAAGTATTAATTTACAGACGATCAGCAACGACGTTCGTGACAAAAATGGCCTGAATCGTCCTGCAATACGGTACAAATATCTATCTCGCAGGGCCAAGGATAAGAAAAGTCATCCATCAAGAAATATCAGGGTGCATCGAACCGTTTTTGATCCGCCTCGGTTCGGCTGGGTAAGGGAAGTCGCTGCTTATTTCATTTTAACTTGGCGGCCCGTGATTGGCTTCCCCGCTCAGCCAACCGGGGGCTTTCAAACGTTGTCCTGCACCCAGTTCTGTATAATTCTGACAAGCGTTTAGTATTTGACTTGGGCATACGATGCGCTGATTTACAAAAAGTGATCGTAATCATCGTAGGGCAGGTGCCCGAGATATTTGCTGCGCAGTTTCCCTTCAGCTCGAGCGGCCGCATCTTGCTAGCGGATTGGTGAATAAGCGCAAAAACTGGGTAGGCGTTACCATCATGGTAGTCCAGGTTCATTGTCGCAGCGTGTTGAGTTCAACCCTGCCTTCGGACAACCACAATTGAGAAGAGGTACATCGGCCATGGCTCAGTCCACGCAAATCCTTGTTGAAAAGCTTCTGGCTAGACTGAATGAACTTGCCACCCAACTCGAGGACGAATACAAAGACCAACCACATATCCTGGAGACGCTGGACAAGTCCAAGGAAATTGTGCAAACGTATATATCGGCTTATGAAGAGGGAACACCGTTTTTCGACCGCGAATCGCTGGCCGATCTTGATCGACAGATTGATGCGTTCGAGGCAGGCGCAGGTGAGGAGGATGGCCTGGTGAGAATCAAGGATGTGGCGGGGGGGCGTATCAATTGTCAACATCTCGCGCCTCCTCACAAAGAGAACCTCGATACCTACGTAATCATGTACCGCGCGTGCCAGCCCATGACGCACATGTCCTTGACCCATCCCTATTGTTTGCTGGACCCCGACTACCCAATCTCCATTGGCCATACAAGTTCCCCGAAACCTTCTGGTTGGTCACTACAAGAGCTACAGGCCGCCTTCCACACGCACCAGCAGACATGGCTGCAAAACCCGCAGTGCGAGTCGCTTACTGACGTTCTCGGATCGGCAGAGATGGCTGTGCCCATCACCAAAGTGGTATGTTTCGGTCTCGGCCGCCTGGATGCGTGGGAAAAGACCAGCAGCCGCGGCGAGCTCGAGGAGTCGGTCGCGCGATCCGCCACACAACACGCCGCGGCCCTAACCATGGCCGAGGCGCTGGCGAGACGAGCGGGAAAGAGCGAGGCACTTTTATGCTATGCGCAGGACCCCATCTACACAGACGTGGAGAAGAGCCTTTTGGCGTCGGTGGGCATCTCCGTAATCAACGACCCCAAAGGGTTTCTTGCGGTCGATGCAAACACCCTCGTCTTCAGCGTGATTCCAAACGTCCCTGTGAGACAGATTGTGGCAGATGTACAATGGCCGGCAGCCATGGTCTGGAATGAGATCCAGCCAGAAAGTGAAGATGAATACGACAAGGATTACACGTTTGAGGAGGAATTTGGGGAAGAAACGCGCATCTCGTGAGTATAACAGGATCTTTGTTCTTTGCTGTTTTGACTCGCATCTTATGCGTACATCTCAAAACTAATTCCATAATTTTTCAGGCCATGGACAACGGACGAAGCTTCGAGTCGAGTCAGAGAGATGGGGGAACACTACCGGCATTTCCCATTTCCAAAAAGCCTAGACAAAGATCATTTTGGAAATTTAGGCATTTACTTGAAAAGGTAATTGCAGTCCGAGGGGGCTTTCGGTCAGACGTGTGCTCGTCTGTCAAAGCGCCGATCATTTTAACTTTTAACAATCCGCCCTGTTTCCTTCAGAACTACACATGTGAGGGCTAAGCAAGAACGAAAAAGAATGAGAGATATCCAAGATCAGGTTGTTCTAATAAGCAACTATCTAAATGCATAATGCAAATTTCAAATCTAATTTTCATGTAAATGTAAACGCATGTGGTAAGGAAAAGCCAACCCATTCACGCTTCGCAGCGTCAAAAGCCTGACCGTCATAAATCATCATGCCGCCTATATGGTATCAAATGAATGGATTCATACGAAGAGAATTCTTGCACTTCTCTTTCTCATCTACCATTTCAGGCCAGAGAGAAAGGCGATACTGCAGTCACTTCCACGCACATCTCGCCCAAGACTTTACGTTCGACCAGCCTCATGGCGTAGGAGCAGCATCCTCGTCGGGGAAGCGAATCTCACGCCTCACCGACGGCCTGGGCTCCACGACGGCGTCTGCCGGCAGTCTGAGGTTGGAGCCGGTCTCGACGTCCCGCAGAGGCTCGCGTCCGCTGTGGGCACGGCTCTTCGAGTTGGCGCGGGAGTGCGCTCGCGAGGAGCTGCCTGTCGCGAGGCCATTGCGGTTGCTGCGGTTGTCGTCCTTGATGCGGCGGCCGAATCCGGGCAGCTCCGGTCTGTCACCCTCGCTGGTATCACCGCTCAGAGCACGGGTGATTCGAGGAGCCAGGTAACCCAGCTTGCCGAGCGGGATCGACATGCCGTGCACCACGACACTGACTACAACCATGAACCAAACGACAACAATCAGTGTGTCGCGAAGATGCTTGACGTCAGATCGTGGCACACCATTATCATCGCTCAGGTGTCTGTCGATAAACTCAATAGCAATGTAGAGGTAGAAAATGGCCGACACACCAATGGGACCGAAGAAACCCACGAAGATAGCATTGCGGTAGCTGTCGATTTGGTGGATCCAGTGATGCATGGCGTAGATCCAGGGCAGACGACGAAGCAGGAGGATGAGCAGACCGAGCGGAATGACGCGCGAAAGGGACGTGAACTCGTTGTGAGCAATCAGGTCCCAAGGGATAACGGCACCGTACCACAGAAAGATGGAAACGTTGAGCAACATATCGACGGTGGGTTGGAGCGAGTCGTCCTTGGTTTCCTGTCGGAACCAATCGTCCCACGTAAACGCATTGCCGGCAACAAAACACGCCAAGACATCGTCGGTTCCGATGAGACCACAAGTGCCGAGAACAAAGAGAGCGAGAGAGATGGCAAAAACGAGAAAACTCTCGCGATCAACCCAGCCACGATCCTCGGCCCAGTGGAGCAGACGCTGGGCAAGCAGTCCAACGACTGCACCGTAGGCGATGCTCAGCAGGATCACGTAGGCCCAGGTCAGCGCAAACCAGAGACCGAAAGCCTGGCCCGCACCACCATCCGCCGGGTCGGCGCCTTTGCCAACATACTTGATGAGGTAGAGGGCAAAGAAGAGCCACGGATAGCCGAGACCGTCGTTGGTGCCCGACTCGGCGACGATCAGGTCCTGCAGCTCCTTGGGAATGTTCTTGTCGGCAAACTTGCCCTTGACAATGACGGCAGACAGGACGGGATCGGTGGGCGTGACGCAGGCGCCGACGGCCAGGGCGTGGAGGAAGCTAGGCGTGCCGATGACGCCCCAGACGAGCAGGCTGGTGGCAATCCACATGGCGGCCATGCCGGGCCCGACGAGGAGGAGGACCGACTTGGCCTCGAGCCACATGTACTTGCTGCGGAGCTGGATACCAGCGAGGACCAGCTGGACGGCGAGGACGAGTCGGGAAAAGTCGAGGGTGATGGCATCGACGTTGGCCTCACACTGCGTGTCGCTGAGTCCGTTCTGGGGGCATCCGGCGTACTCCTTGGGGCGAATGAAGTGGGCGCCTTCAGGACCAAAGGCGACGCCTACCAGCATGGCAATGACTATGCGGCATGGTCAGTTTCGATACATAGATTCCATAGCGTCTCGCCCTTTCTTCCGCCGCTCGCTCGCTCTGCTGGTATAGAGCATCGACGCGATCTTTGGTCGCGCATTGAAGTGGCGGGCTCGGCAGTGGAGGCGAGCGGCAGAAATCGGTGACTAGAACTGGGGCCGGGGCGACTTACGAGCTTCCGAGAGATAAAAGTGCTCCTTGAGCAGGTACGAGACCAAGCCAAAGAGCGAGATGAAGCCTCCGAGCAGAGCGGTGGCGACATTAAAGTTGGTCGAGGCAATGGGCGCGGCCCAGATGGGGAAGATGTTTCTCGCCATGGTGAGGCCGGCTGCCGATGTTGTATTTTCGACTGCTTCGTTCTGCACCTGCCAAGGACGGGACGCCTTGGGAGGGGAGCGGGGGATGGGGAATGGGGTTTCTTAATAAAAAGATGGGGATATTTCGTCTTCCTTGGTTCAGATTCACCCAGAAATAGGATTTCCAATGACGGGTTCGAGCCGCCCACGAGCTACTGTTAGCAAAGCTGAGCAGGAGCAACGAGGACAAGTACGGCAGCGGACGGAATCTGGCTGATCATGTCGCGGTGCTGGGGGCCACGCATATGTGCAGTTCTTTTGGTAGAGAAGGGTTCAACAAGAACCAGAAGAAGATAAAAAGGGCTAGCAGAAAGCAGACGTTGATTCGCCAAACGGTCAGGTAAGTTTCTCCAAGTTGAAAGGTGGTGGTGTGCGTGTGCAGTCTGCAACTTTTTTTTTTCAACTGCAAAGTAAGATGCGGGGAGGAACGCCGTCTCTCTGGTCAAAAAGAGGTACGACTCTATGGTGGGCCAAAGGGAACAATGTGATAAACAAGAGAGAGCCCGAAAATTTCGTCACCGCCGGCCCTTGTTACTAGCCAATACTTGCCTAGTTTAGAGTGCCAAGTAGTCTAAATAAACGACTTGCGAGAAAAAAAATCCATCGACGCCACTGCCACTCACACCCTGCAAGCTGAGAGGCACGGTCAGAAGCTGGCTATTCCCATTGAGCAGGGTTTACCGCTAGACATGCAGCGTTCCCTGGTCCGCAGCCCTGCGTCGGGCAGCATGACGTAACCATGCCTGGCACGACTTTTTCTTTTCTTCTCGCATTTAAATGAAGAATGAATCCATTTATTAAGAGGAGGGAAAGAAAATGAAATGGTCCCTGCATTTCAGATGTCTTAGCCACGCTGTATAATCCTTTCTTTCTTTGCGGCTGAACAGGGCGTCCAATCTGGGAAGAGCGAGCGGGCCGCTGATGCAAAATACCACCCGCCCAGATACAAAGAGGCACATGTTTAACAAATAAGGTCCGCTGCCATGCCCTGTACCAGCGCTCAGATCCCCGCAGCCTGACGAGAAAGAGAGACGAAGATGGGCCGGATCAGCGTCGCGGCCGCACACTGCCAAATCTTTACAATTTACTCGTGGCAGTTCCCCATACAAGCTCCGGGCTACTTTGGTGAGTTCTTGATACTGCCGATACATTGCAAGTTAGACAGGTGCTTATGCATTAAATCTTATACCAAATAACAAGAGAGAGGTAGAAGGAGAGGCAGAGACAAGAACAGCAGTCAGCCTCAGACATTTACCGAACGCGCCGGAACCGCCAGAGAATGTCGCTGAGAGGCACCCGCTGACGCTAGCGACCGCACTACTGCAGCTGTGATGGCACTAATGCGTCTGGAAGAAGCAAGCCTGTGGCTGCGTGCACCGCCAAGTGACCACTTCAATTCTGTTCCGCAACGGCACGACAAGTTCTTATGCCGACCAGCGCTTCTCTCGGCTGCACGTTTCCCAGCCTTTTCTCGATATTGGCTTACCTTCTCAGCCTCGTCTGCCCACCTCTTCCAAGCCTACCTTTATTTCATTTTATTTGTCTCCCCCTCGCGCGCTTTGGAGATTCGATGCATATGCTCTCGCCTCTGTTTTACACGTCGCTTGTCTGCCTGACTAACTTTTAGGATCGTAATTGCGCTCACACTTCATCTACCTGTAAGAAAAAACAGGAAAAACAGGATAAACAGGATAAACAGGATAAACAGGATAAACAGGATAAACAGGATAAACAGGATAAACAGGTCATAGTTCGATATCCTTTTCCCCGTTCTTTTCCAAAAGAGATAGTTCTGTGTACGGTTGCAAATATAAACCAGCAAGATGAAACATGAGACGTAGGCAATGTAACTCAACGTGCATACGTTGCGCCCCCAACACATCTAATTTGCTAAAGCCAGGTAAAAAAAAATTAAAAAAAATTAAAAAGAAATTAAATTATCAAAAAAAAAAATAATAATAAATAGACGAACAAGAGACATATAAGCAGCAGACTCGCCAACTGTAAAAGACAACAGAAAACTTAGTCTCATGTCCCGAAACAGTCAGAGCAAAAGCTTTCGTCTAAACAGTACTCCCAACATCAACCAGGTAGATCACACAATACCTGTCCTATCACAGTTTTGCATGGGGGAAAAAAACTTGTTATAGTAACTTCTAGCTTTGATTGAGCATTTGTGAATTTGGAGCGGGATAATCCTTCGTCAGAACCCATGGTCAAAATAGCAAATACATTTAACCTGGCGCTCTTCCAGCACACCGCAGACCCTTGGACTCTTTCATGTTAGTGCCTTTACACATTTCAACCGCCAGATGCCCCGCGGCTTCATATGTACGTATATCCAGAACCCGAGGTAATCATTCACCCATCGCCTTGTTTACATCTTGGCTCCTCGCACCGCCAGGGCATCCGCCGCCTGGTTGCCCCGGTCTGAGGCGTGTCCTTTTACCCACTCAAACTGCGTCAGGCCGCCGACCTTGCTGCGCTCGTCCATCTTGTCCAGGACCGCCCGGATAATGTCCTGGTTCTTGACGGGCTCGCCCGTCGCCGTCAGCCAGCCCTTCTTCTTCCAGCTCGCCGCCCACTGCGTCACGCAGTTGATCGAGTACTGGCTGTCGCTGACAATCTTGACCGTCGTGTGCGGGGGGCACACCTGCAGCGCCCGCAGCATCGCCATCAACTCCGCGCGCTGGTTCGTCTGCGGCTCGCCGTGCAGACGCTCCGAGATGTTGCGGTCGTCGCCCGCGCCGAAGAAGACGCCAACGCCGGCCCGCGCGCCGACCTTGCCGTTGGCCAGACTGCTGCCGTCGGTGTATACCCGGATGATATCTTCTTGTACTTGGGGGAGTGCCAGGGGCGGCGGTACTCTTGTATTCTTGGTGGGCTTCGCCACGACAGTCGGTACTTCGATTGCCAGACCTGTTGATATGACGGCCATTGGCTTTTCGCCTAGGGCCGCCACGGCTTCCTTGGTGCCGTGTTCTCGGATGTAGTCGACGGCTTCTGCACGGTTGCTGAAGCGCTTATATTTCGGTCCCTTGACCCCCTTGATCGCTTCCGCGGCATCGTCCCAATGGTTGAAAATGCCTGTTGGGTTGCCCACTGCCACTGCGTAGAATCTGGCTGGTCCTTCTGACTTAGTCGCAACCTTTTTACCTGCTGCGAAGGCTTCCGCATCTGACCTTGAAATAAATGATCGAACTGCCATAAGAATAGTAACCATGTTAGTAATTGGTCCTCTCTCTTCAGTGAATTCATGTGCAAACGAGTCTTGCACAGCGGCGACACCTGCTAAAAGCAGCCCAGTTCGCCGCCGGTTTCGCGTCTTGAAGCCAAGAAGAAATTGCGACTTCTCAACTTACACAGAGCCCCTTTGAATCCCGCCGTCTGCTGCGCGCACTCGGCATAGGTTGTGTAGACGCCCGGTCGGAACCCGACCTGCACGGCATAAAACTTTTGTACATTGTCCGTCTTTCTCTTCTTCGACGCCGACGGCGTCGCAGTCGTCACCGCCGGCGCGGACGAAGGCGCCGATCGCTTCCTGTTCATGGCGGACGGCGGAAACGCAAGTGTCTGTCGCCCTGGATATAGGTATAGGAGGGTGTTGTGGTTCGAGGAGGACAAGGTGATCGCGGTGGTGCCAATGGCTCGTCGGAGGGGGGAGGTGGTGGCGGCGGCCGCGCGCAGATATATACTGGGCGCAGATGGGTATCGCAGTGGCCGTCGTAAATCGTATCGAAAAGGTGTTTGGAACGGGAGGCGGGAGCGGCAGAGGGAGGCGGTTTGCATGGATTTGTTGGGTGGTGGTGCACGCCAATCCACGCTCAAAGAGGCGATGGGTGGTGATTGATGGGTATCGAGAAAGCGGCAAGCTGCTACACAACTGCCATGGTTTCCTCAAACGTCGGTGCGCAAATGTTTCGCTTGTCTTCTGGTCGTAGCGGTCTTTGTCGTCTGCTGGCGCGCGACTCCTCAAAGGGCAGAAATTGTTCAATCAGAGGCGGCCGGTTTGTGTGGGGTGGTGAAGTCTTTGGAAACGCGAAAGCTTGGTATGGGCCTGCCGTGGCTCCGTGGCTCAAGTGGCGGCGATTGCCCGAACCACCTACACCCCGCGCTGCAGGCTTCCGCTTGCCAACAACACTCAGTGCATTTATTATTAGCAACTTCAACAGCCGGAGACTAGCAAACTTTCACATATACAGCAAGCTCGTAAAAGTAACATTGTGATTTTCATTATATTTACATGTTTCATAACCCGAGCAATCCTCAATTTTTCACAGCACGAAAACCATCCCTTCCCAGCGCTAGTTATACCTACCTCGCCTGACAGAGTCTCCATGCCTCGCCAGTGGTGATATTCCCAGGTACTCCTGCAGTCCTGGCCCCAACAGGAACGACATTTTTCTGAAGCTGTAAAATGTAAAATGGGGTATAAAAATATTTTTGCGACAGCTATTATAGCAAAGGCAGAGTGTATGGGATGCGGGGCTGCCATGTCCTTCCAGCAGAGTTGACGAGTCTTACATTGACCCAGGAGGCGGTAATCCTAAACATGAGTAGTCGGGACCAAAGTAACCAGGTCAAAATTATTATCTTGCTCCAGCTCCCAGGCCAGCAAGCTCCAATTGAGCTCTCGCCTCCAGAAGAGACCCAACCCTCTTCCGCCTCCGTCAGGACGATCGTCTGAACTCAAGCCGCCAGTTCGGGGCATGTGGTTGCAAAACACCACCTTGCCCATTCTGGCGTGGAGAATAGCCATGGAGCATGCCACGCAAGGTTCGTGGGTCATGTACAGCTCCAGCCCATGGCACAGATAGCCATCCTTGTTTGGGTGTTCCTGCGAGAAGCACTCCTTTTCGGCCGCGAGAATCGGTCCGTCCTGGAATGCATCAAACTCAAGTGTCGGCAGATCAAGAGTAAGCTCCATTGCGCTTCTTTCGTGGCGAACAAGCTTCTGAGCGACCATGCTGATAACACGGAGGACACTGTGTGCAAGAGGGTTGCCAACCTCTCCCAGCAGAGGGTCCTGACGCCAACGAGCATCGCCTGCGACGGCAACAAGCTGGGCACCATTCTCATCTCTTTGGACAACGACAGCTCCGATAGCCTCTCCTATGCCGGTATCTTTCGCTTCGTTTGCCACACGCTGGGCCAAAGTCATCCACATGGACGCATCATCCTTGACCTCATCAGTTCCTCTGGCCACCATGCTAGGATGCGGCCCCAAGGGGTTGTTCTTGCGATACACAGTCGGCCAAAACTGCGACGACCACATGGCAGCCTGTATCTGCGAGGTTGGGGCCAGCAGCGGAATCGGAATGGTAGAAATGAAGATGTCTTGTTCGAGACCTTCAATAGAGGACAACGTCTTTGTCAACTCTTCTTCCGTGATATCCGAGATTTCGCTGACTATGATGTAGATCCAGCTTGACTTGGCAGTATGGATTTGGCGACCCTCTGGCGTGTCGTTCATGAACTGTGTCTTGAGATGGGCTGGCAAATCGGCCGGTTTTGCGCATCTTCGCAGATGAGGTAGGGGGTTAGCACTACCGTCAGGGCGCATGTCACGCAAAGCACTGGCATTCATTAGCTGCTAAACTCAAACTTGGGAGTTCATGGAGCAAAGACTCACGAAATGACTTCGTTGGCAGACTTTGTCGGAGCTCTCGTGATGAAAGCATGGACGATGGTATGGTCTTGCCGAACCTCTTGTGTTGTTTTCAGAGGTATGAGGACGCCTCTTTTTGGTTCCAGCGACTTGATGTCGTCAATCAAGGGATTGGGCAGCACACCAGCAGTGAATTTGGATGACTGGGTGCTGAAGGAGCCCACAGAGGCATTGTGCTCGAAATCCCGATCCATGTTGTCTCCGTTCATGGTGAAACCGATTTATGGTAGCTGGCGTCTTGTTGGTTATTTGCAAATACAGCCGCAACAGCTCGGGAAAACTTTGAATTCTCGACGGCGATGCAGCTGATGACTGGTGGTCTCGGCGGAACACGTTTTGCAATGTGCCAGCGTCTTGGTTTGTGGCGTGATCCGACAAGCCTGCAGGCGGTGCTGAAATAACCGCTCGTCCCCTTCTCTTGCAGCCTAGAAATGCTAACGCAGCCGTTGCTGTGGTATGCGCAAAACAATTGTAATTGGAAGGAGTGCTCTCGTTAGAGCTTGGTCGTCTGCTGGGCTCTTCAGGCCGCTTTCCGAGCAAGAGATGATTGGCACGCTCGTAATATTGCAGCCAAGGTTCGGAATTCCAGGTAGGAAGAGGCGAACCAGGTGATGCGGGAGAGAAGAGTGTGTTCGTTTGTCGTTGCCACTGGGCAGCTTGTGGTGCTACAAACAGAAATGAAGGCAGGCAGGTACCCAGCAGTAGAACAAGTAAATCCCAACACAACGGTCTGAATGATTATGCCAGAGTACTATACTCGTCGAAATTCGCAGCCCAGAGAGCGGCGGACAGGCGTATGATACAGCTTTTTTAACTTGTTCGTGACCCAGAGGTTGGACGTTTTTGAAGAATTTTTGTGGAGCGCGCTCTGAAGTCGTGTACTGGTATTTCAGCGGTTGGTAGTCGCACAAGCGAGGCAGTAATTTCTATAAACGAGGTGCTCGCCAAAATATACCCAACACATACAAGATATGCAGTCACTCGGGTACCTTGCTCTTTTTGGCCTCTTCCTTGTCGCATGATACTTCATTGTGTACCTCACCCTGAATCGACGAAGCATTCGACCCTGGATGAGAGTATAGCCTACGATACCCTACAGCTATCAGCAATACGCCTGCGCATCGCGTTTCGGACTCTTTTTCATCTTCATGGGGATTAAAGGGAACTCGGTTGGCGGAAGTTTGTTGAGTGTCCCTGCTGGCTAGACGATTAAATTTGTGCTTGTTGGGTTGGTGTTGAGTACGATTACGGTGTGCAAATTGCTGCTGGTGGACGGTTTCACGAAGCCGTATCACGCCAAACGTGATTAGCTGGTTGCGCTGATGTAACGCTTGAGAAGGTGTGTTTTTACGTGAGCCAATACGATACTAGGAAGTTCCGAATTGGCACGCAGAGCCAGGAAAAGACCATCCCATGATTGAGTGGTGCGTCAGCCACCAGCCCACGTTTCTGTCTGAATGGCAAAGAGGAAACAAGCGCGGGTACACATGCTACCAGTACGCACAGCAACCTGCATGTTTGTATCGACGTTTCTGTTTCTATACGATCATCCGAGAATACTGTGTCATCTACCGTGCGCTCAACAGAACAAATCCGAGGAGAGGCGCAGCCGTGTCTAAGGTTCGTACTCGCAGGCGTCGCGGCGTTCGACAGGGAACGCCCAGCACATTATTTTAAGCATAGACTCCTGTCTTACATGCGTAGCATCCGTCCCGGCGGACGGGAGTCTAACCGCCGGCCGGGGACCAGGCAGGTTTGTTGAGAGAGATGAATGTTTCAGTCGAAAGGGGCAACAGTTTGCTGCGGTCTGGAAGCGGCACCAGTTTGCTCCTACGGAGACCCAGCCAAGCGTATTATTCCTTCAAACTGCCAGGCTTACACAGCGACAGATGGGGAAGCTCGGGCAACGTCGCCCTCTAGATGCGCTCCCCGGAATCCTGCCGCAAGGCTGCGGAGCCTGAGCTGAGAGGGAGGGAATGGCACGTAACAGCCGGCTTGCTTGGAAATACGAAATGCGGCGTTTTGAAGAACAGACTGGAAAAGGGAGCTGCCGACTTTTGGAAACCCCAATTCCCCTAGGCTAGCTAGTTGAGGACCATCTTAGATGAAAGTCTTGGCTCCACTGATAAGGCACTGGAACTGCAGGACATGGGTGACATGGATTGCTTGCGCCAAGCGTGGAGCTAGCAGTTGGAGTCTTCTGTTATCTCTGAGCAATAGACCAGCGGCGCGCGCAATGTGCCACATTGGGATGATCCCCTTTTGTCTTCTCCAAGGCCTGGCGCATGCGGAGTAGTTATGGGACTAGACTCGCATGTAGAGGGGACCAGCACTGCAGATGATGAGGCGAGGCAGCGAGGCAGCGAGCCTGCACCGTCAGCCACTCTGCGGCACATGTTCTCCTCACCAATATCATGTGTTGTGCGTGAGGGGGCGTTGGAGAAATAGCGCCCGTAAGTGGTCCGGTGGAGAGGCTGCCAAAAGTTAATGGCCCGATTTGGGGCGCGCGATGGCGCCGCCCATGACTGCTTCATCACGTCCGCTATCGGAATACTATCGCGAGGGCGACCCTGCAAGCCCAGCTAAAACATGCTAGTGCGAGAAAAGGTAACCATGCCACTTGAATTGTCTCTCTTAACTGGAGAACATGACGTTACGCGGGATTTTATGAGCGCGGGGAAATAGATGTTGATCTTGCGAACCCCAAGTCGCTCTTTGCAGGCTCGCAACGCCGTCCGTCCGTGACCAAGGCAGCTCGGGGTTCCCCCAGAAAAAGATCGGACAAGTAAACTGCCTAGGAGAGTAATAATGGGCGTGTGGTCTACACTCGACTCCTGTAGCTTACGAGCCCAAAGTGGTACTTCCCAGTAATACTCCGACCATCCACAGGCTTGCGTTGGCGGGCGCATAGTGCACCTCGAACAAGAACTAGTGGTAGTAATACATCTCCAGCAAGCTGATGATGGGGGTGCGTGGTGGGTGGGTGGGTGAGATGACGGCGTGAATGCCGTTTCCCCAATTCTCCCAGGCAGCCGCATATCGCAAAAGAGCTGCTTTCGCGTTTCCGGGTGCCGTTTGAAACAATCTGACAGGGCAAGCAAAAGAGGCAAACGACGGAAAACGGGATTGGGTTGGTTCTTGCGCGTACAGGCTGATTGTAGCCTCCCCGAGCTTAAATGGCCAAGAGATGCAAACAGGATTTGGGCTAAGCATCAGCGAACCACGCGGCGCGGGCGCGATCTGACAAAGTATTCTTTCTTGGCTGGGGCCACTAGCGTGTCTGAAACGAGGATTGTATCTTGCAGATGGAATCTGAAAAAAAGTGTATGACAGTGTGCGGGAAGTACAAAGAGCTTAAAAATAAGAGATATGGTTGCAGTACATGGTCAGGCTCGACATGTGCGTTGACAAAGTAACCCATCCGTCCGGAGCTTGACCGGAGGCGGGTTGGCTATTTTGTTGTTAGGATAGACTTTGGGCGCGAGACAAGTCTAGATACGAGACATGCCGCCTCGTTTTTTCTTGTATGCGAGCTGAAATCTGCCTGACCAGTGTAGTGACCGTATTCGTTGGGCATAATAAGAATACAGAGTAGATGTACCTACCCCCTGGTATATTACCCGTTTGGAGGAAGCATTCTGACACATGGCCAGCCCAGGGTTCGAGCGTTGAGTGCGTGAGAGAGGGAGCAGCAAAGTGCTTGCTCGGACCAATTCACCAAAGTGGCTTGTGCTGGGTGCCAAGTAAGAAGCTTCCTTCTAGGCTGTGAGACTTGTAGCGTTTAGCTGCTTTTAGTTTGATGGCGGCGGGCGGTGGTGGTGGTGTGGTGGTGGTAACTAAGTTGTGGTGTTGAAGGTGTAATGTACTTGTTGATGTGCCACCCCCAGAATGACTGGCTCCCCCCTCCCATCCAGTGCCGACCTTTATTACTCGAGGCCCTCCCCAGACCAACCCGCGCGGAGACACTTTTTACTATTTTCTCGCCATTGTTGAATTTCGAGCCCTTTTGTCTTTATTCTTCCTCCTCCTTTTCTCGCCATCTCCGCCTTTGCTGATCCTTCAGGTCTGGTATCTGCTGTTTCAGTGTTCGTCACACGTCATATTGCATACCACCGTCTAGCGTCCGCTTGGCAGCAGCAGAAAACTTGAGTTTGACTCAGAGCAAGCAAGCTTTGCTGTTGACCAGCAGAACGAAATAAAACCATTCGACAAGAAGAGAGAAGCCATTTCCGACAAAGCAGAAGCATTCAACCAACTCTCCAACAACGTTGAATTTTTTCCATCCTTTTTTCCCACACAAAACGGGACCCCTACTTAGCAGACAAGACCCCATTCAATACAGAACCACACTACCTCACTTGGCACCCTGAACAGTGCACAAGAACAAGAAACCCTGGGATCCGCCCGGTCCGACACCCTCGAGTCAGCGCCCAATTCGGCGATTGCGACCGGCTTCTGGATTCTTACCAGTTACAGCAGGCTTCAGCCCCTACAGGTGCATCCTGCAGTGGACCTGAGCCCTCCTCAGCCCTCCCCCACCCACTCAACGAGGCCCTCCCGCCCACGAGCCGACTTCGCTGGCTCCAAGCTTCAGCGCTACCAATTCGGCGACACCAGCCTTCCAAGGTTCCTTTCAGCGGAGTTGTCATCGCCTGAACCCGCTGGAGCTGCCCTGCTTCGGTGCTGTCGGTGTCCCTTTGCCGACCCCTGGCACCACCCAGCGCCCCGTATTCGCTGCGCAGCCTTTTTTTTCCCCTTCTCGCTTTGCGACGTCGCGCGCCACGCCGCCGACGCCCGATCCGGCCTCAGATGCCTTCAGCAATTCTTGTTCCCCAAGCTGGTGCGTAATCAACCTCCTTTCTACTTGCGTTCTCCATTCTTTTGCCACTTATCCTTACCTTGGTTTTTTACTTTTCCCATCTCGTTATTTATTCTTCCTCACGCGATTCTATTTTCCTTCCATTTCCCATTCCATTGACGCTGACCCATTCTCTTCCCTCTAATACAGACTTGGGACGACGCTTAGCACAACAGTCTTCCTTGGCCAAGCTTGCCATGAACAACCATCTCGGCTCCTCGCCACCAAACTCGCTCTCGCCCACGATTTCCGAACCCGACCATCTGCTTGCCGTCCAGCAGCTCAGCGACGATGTAGCCTTTACACAACCTCTGCCGCCTACTTCGGCGCCGGGCTCTGCCATGGCCTCCGTCATGCGTGCCACCAACGACCTGACTGAGACGCCACCTTTTCCGCGCAGCGTCGGTTCGACCGCGCCCAGCTCTCCGCGCATGTGAGTCGCCCCCGACACTTCGAAGTTGTGCGACTATGGAGATCCCTTGTCGCATTCAGCTTGCCGTTTGCCCTTGTTTTTTTCCAGACGCTAACAATGCTCGCAGCCCTCCTCTTCGCCAAAATTCCGGAAGCCAAACGCCTCGCGTTCGCCCTCATGCCACCACCCTCAACATCCCTGGTATGACCAGATCGCGCGTTTCCCCCGACGGCCGAATTCCCCAGCGAGATGTTGCTGCCAAGCTCGTCATTATCATGGTCGGCTTGCCTGCACGCGGCAAATCCTACATCACAAAGAAGCTCCAGCGCTACCTGTCCTGGCAGCAACACGAATCCAGAATCTTCAACGTCGGAAACAGACGGCGCAACGCCGCTGGCATCCGCGTCTCCGTCCAGCCCAAGCTCACGCCCGAGCCAGCCCGCCTCGACGGACCCGTTCACGCTGCCTCGATTCTCCTCAACGGTCATCCTGCGCCCATGCCCATGACTGGCGCCGACGACATTCCTACCGACTTGGACCTGAACAACGCCGATGAACAAATGGATCAGTCGGCCAAGTTCTTCGACCCCAAGAACGAGAAAGCATCTGCCATGCGCGAGCAGGTTGCCATGGAAACTCTCGATGAGCTGCTCGACTACCTTCTCATTCAGGGCGGCTCTGTTGGCATCTTTGACGCCACCAACAGCACCATTGAGCGCAGACAACATATTGTCAATCGCATCAGAGACCGGGAGCCCAAGCTTGGTATTCTCTTCATCGAGAGTATCTGCCGAGACCCCCTCCTACTGGAAGCCAACATGCGACTGAAGCTTTCTGGCCCCGACTATCGCGACAAGGACCCCATGAAGTCTCTCGAGGACTTCAAGAACCGTGTTGCCGCGTACGAGAGCGCCTACGTCCCGCTTGGGGAGTACGAAGAGGAGAACGACATGCAGTACATTCAAATGGTTGACGTGGGCCGAAAGCTCGTCCAGCACAGACTCAAAGGCTTCCTGAGTGGCGGAATCAGCACCTACCTCTCGAGCTTCAACCTCGCGCCCCGTCAGATCTGGATGACGCGGCACGGCCAGAGCATCGACAACGAGCTCGGCAAGCTCGGCGGCGACTCGCCCTTGACCGAGCGCGGCCACTGCTACGGCCAGTCCCTTTACAGCTTCATCACCCAGAAGCGCAAGGAGTGGATCATGGAGCAGAAGAGCAAGATGGCGCAGGCCACGTTCCCGCCTCTCCCTGGCGACAACACGCCGCCGTACCCCGACATGAACCGGGAGCTGGACGAGAAGAACTTTTGCGTGTGGACGTCGATGCTGCAGCGCAGCGCCAACACGGCCGAGTACTTTGAAGCCGACGACGACTACGACGTGAAAAACTGGGAGATGCTCAACGAGCTCAACACGGGCCAGTTCGAGGGCATGACGTACCAGGAAATCGCCACCAAGCACCCCGAGGAGTTCCACAAGCGCTCCGAGGACAAGCTCAACTACATCTACCCGGGCGTGGGCGGCGAGGGCTACCTGCAGGTTATCAGCCGCCTCCGCGACATGGTGCGCGAGATGGAGCGCATCACCGACCACGTCCTCCTCATCGGCCACCGCTCCGTCTGCCGCGTGCTCATGGCGTACTTTATGGACCTGACGCGCGACGACATCACCGACATGGACGTGCCGCTCGGCATGCTCTACTCCATCGAGCCCAAGCCCTACGGCATCGCCTTTCACGCGTACAAGTACAACGAGGAGCAGGGGTGGTTCGACGAGCTGCCGCACTACAAGCCCCAGAAGGCGGCCCGCGGCACGGTCTAGGAGGGCTGGCACGCGGCCGCCACCATGGCGCTGCTTTCGCGACCTGTACAACATTTGGCCCTGAAACAAAACGGGGTCAAGGAATAAAGGCGTTTTGATTTTGATTGTTTTTTTAGAGGTTTGGGATTGTTTTTGTTTTTTTACAGACAAGTTTTCACAAACTGCACCCGCGGCAAAGGCCGGAAACAAAAGAGGGAAAAGAAAAGGGAACAACAGGAAAAAGAGACCTTTCAACGCCGCATTACGCAAACAACACAAGCGATATACCCACAAACGACATTTGTTTTTATTAGATTTCCCGCGACAGACATGCGGGACAAAACCGACCAACCGACCTACACCATGATACCAACGGCGTTGTTTGCTTTTTCTCTTCCGTTCCCTTGTATTTTACTTTTTTGCGCGGCCAATTTAGATTCGTGGGCACGAGCTTTTATTATAGGCTCAGGGAACTTGTACTATTATGTTTTTGTTTTTGTTTTTGGCCTTTTTGATGGGCCACGGGTGCTGCTGCTACGCAGTGAATACACCCTTTTCATGATGAATGATGGCAATGGTCTTTTACATCTCTGCTTTTTACTTAGCCTTATTGCTTCTGCATCCTAGCGAAAACCAATTGTATGTTACGAATGTGTTGCCACTGTTTCTTCTCCCATATGATCGTTTTGTCACTTGTTCGCTTGGCACTGTGTAATGAGCAAAGAGAAGTGAGATAATGTGTAATTTTTATTTTAATTTGCTACATTATCAATAGATGGAAAGACAAAAGTTTCCTAATATTTTTTATACAAATAAACGCCATGCCATGCAAATGATGTTCAGAACATCCAGTCCCAATAACAATCTTGTAAACGACTCCGTCCTCTCTCTTTTCATCCCACCGCTCACTTTTGTCTCGATAGAATCATCTTTTCTCTCTCGCTCTGTCTCTTCTCGAACTGCTTTCTCGTATGCTTGCGCTCGTTCTCCTCGCGGCGCTTGATCGACTTGAGCTCGTCCTTCTTAATCTCCGTCGCCTTCTTCACCACCGTCGGCACGTGGCGGTGACGCTTGATGCGGCGAATCTCGGGCATGTGGCCGTAGCGCTCGACGAGCGCGTCGTTGTACTCGAGCGCCTGGCGCTGACGCGCCGACTTGATGCCCTCGCGCGCCGACGCCTCGGCGCGCCACAGCCGCACGTTGCCGTCGTCGGAGCCGGACAGGATGTATTTCGAATCCGGCGTCCACTTGGCGGCCATGACGCGCTGCATGCGCTTGGTGTGGTAAATGTCGCGCGAGTGGCCGCCGTCGCGCCGCCAGAGCCGCACGGTGCGGTCCCACGACGCCGTCACGAGCTCCTGGCCCGTCGGCGAGAACTCGACGTCCATGACGGCGGCGACGTGATCCTTGAGCACGTTGAGCGCGCGGTCAAACTTGCGCATGTCAAAGAGGTACACGTTGTGGTCCTCGGACGCCGTCGCCATGTTGAAGGCCTCCATCGGCGACCACGCGATGTGGTTTGTGGCAAAGTTGAGAATCGTCTTGGCCACGGGCGTCGACGTGCGCAGGTCGTACAGCACCACCGAGCGGTCCGTGCCGCACGATGCGAGGATGGACGTCTCGACCTGGTTAAACGCCACGTTGGTGATGGTGTCGGTCGACGTCGGCCAGCGTAGCACCTCGGGCGCCGCCGTGTGCCGCTCGAGGTCGTAAATCGAAATGACGCTCGACGCCGCCGCAAAGGCCGCCTTTGAGCGGTGGTGCGACAGCGACGTAAAGGCACCCGCGCCCAGCCACGACGAGATGGGCGCCGACTCGCTCGGCGTGTTGTACGGGTCAAAGAGCTTGACCGTGCGGTCCGCCGCGCACGTCAGCAGCTTCTGGTCGCGCGTCCACTCCATGCCCTTGACAATGTTCTCGTGTGCCGTCGTGTGCCACGCCTCCTCGCGGTCCGCCAGGTCCCAGACCTTGACCACGCCGTCGCCACTGCCGCTGGCGAAGCGCTCCAGCGAGTTGGGATCCTTGGCGATGGAGTAGACGCCGTCGACGTGGCCGCGGCCGAGCTGCGCGATAAACGGCGACGCGTGCATGCGCTCCAGCTTGACGGCGTTGAGCGCACGCTTGTACTCGCGCGCGCGCTCAAACGGGTGCAGCGCCGAGTCGAGGTTGCGAGACTGCTTCGAGGCGTCCGACCCGGGGGCCTGATGCGAGGCCACCGAGCGGCTGATGGCCTTGATCTTCATGTTGGCGGGTTTCGGAGGTGGAAGTAATGTAGGTTGAATCGATATCCGTGAAGCCCGTTACACTCTAGAGATTTTTCGTATGTTGCAATGCAGATTGGCCGTAATTTGTTCACCAAAAAAGTCGGTCGTCGTCCAAAGTTTTGGTAGTGGGGATATTTTTTTTCTTATCCGTTCCCCAAGGTACAGCGATAAGCTGGTTCTGTGGCTTAGTCATTTTCCGCCACAGTTGGCGAGCTTTCGCGGGCGCGCGAGCACTCATGCTCGTAGGCAAAGCAGCCCTTGACCCGTTGCCTGCGATCCACGAAAACCGCGACAAACACTTGTGTGACAGCGCCGTAGCAGCCAACGGGCGAATTCTATCAGAATCACCACCTCGAGAGGCTACGTATACGTTGGATACCCTCATTTACGAATCAATCGCTCCAGCGCGCGTGCGCAAACCTCAAGATGGACGGCATGAACTACGATCCGATGATGTTGGATGGGGAGCAGGCCGGGCAGCCCCGCGTGACGATTTCGGCGGTACGAAACCAGTTGCCGCTTCAGAGACGAGCCTTTCTTCGAGGATACTTTGCTGACATTGGGCTGTTTTTTCCGCTTGTTAGGCCGATAGCACAAAAGTCGACTTTGAGCTGTCGAGAACGAACCTCCCCTTTGCCAACGCCCTGCGGCGCGTGATCCAGGCCGAAGTGCCCACCGTCGCCATCGATCTCGTCGAAATCGAAATCAACACCTCGGTGCTGGCGGACGAGTTCATCGCCCACCGACTGGGTCTGATTCCGCTCGACTCCAAGGACGTCGACGAGCTCAACTACTCGCGCGACTGCGACTGCGAGCAGTACTGCGAACAATGCAGCATCACCCTCACCCTGCACGCCAAGTGCACCTCCGACGAGAACATGAAGGTCTACGCCCGCGATCTCATCGTGGACGGCCGCCACGCGACGTCGGTCGGAACACCCATCATCACCGACCCCGATGGTGTCGGCTGCCTGCTCGCCAAGCTGAGAAAAGATCAGGAGTTACGGTTGACGTGCATTGCGAAGAAGGGTATCGCCAAGGAGCACGCCAAGTGGATGCCTACGTCGGCTGTGGGCTTTGAATATGATCCTCACAACAAGCTGCACCATCTTGACATGTGGTTTGAGAATAATACTGACCCCGAAGTGGAATGGTACGCGAGATTCTTGGGCATACGATGCTGTAACAGAGACTGACAAGATTACTTAGGCCGAAGAGCAAATACGCTGCGTGGGAAGAGCCGGCGCAAGAAGGCGAAGCCTTCAACTACGACGCAAAGCCGGAACGCTTCTACTTTGAGGTGGAAACCGCTGGTAGCATGGAGCCCGATCAAATCGTCCAAAGTGGTATCCGTGTGCTGCAACAAAAGATTGGCGGACTGCTCAAGAGCCTTGACCCGCGCAAGTACGGTGGTGACGAGGGCGCCGCCGAGTTTGACGGCCCCCGCAGCCCGGACATGAACATGGAAGGCGGTACGACACCGTGGCAAGACGGCGGCTACACCACGCCTTATGGAGGTGGTGGCAGCAACACCGCGTACGGCGGCGGCGGCGGCGGCGGCGGTACATCGTACGGCGGCGGTCCTGGATATGGCACGACACCCTATGGCCAATCCGGCTGGCAATAGAGGAAGAAGTGAGAAATGTTGCGTACAATCTTTCGGCAAAATGGGACCAGACATGGACAGGAAAGAAGAAAATATTGGCGTTTTTTTTGTTTACCGTTTCGAAGGTTTTTCTGGGGTACCTTTCTTTTTGTTCAATGACTGGATGGGATCTTTTTTTCCATTATAATAACGGGGTTCAAGGGGTGTTGTACAGTAAAGTGATAAACTACGAAAAAGCATATAGCGAAGAGAAGATGGTTCCCGACAAGTACGAGACGCTTACATGCTTTTGCCCCAAAGGGGAAATATTGGGCCGAGCTGACACTAATGGGGGCAGGTAAAGAGCAGCATTGCGACAGCAGATGCCAAATTTCTGGAGAAACCTAGTGGCAATTTCAAATCGATGTCAATTGTTGCTCTCAGGCATGTGGGGGTGACGATGTTTAAAGCAGCTGAGCTCATGATGAGGTGGCCTCTAACGGTTCAGCTGGCGACACCAGGCAGCCAAGTTCCAGAGTACATGCGCATAGCTTCTCTTCCCAGTTGAGCTGCAGATGTTAAACCATTCATATATGTATTTTAAGATATAACCACAATGCCGATGCTTGAAGAAGACCCGCAAGATAGGTATGTCGCAAATACCATGGCGATGAGGGCGCTGGATACCTCGCCAATGGCGCACTTTCAGGCTGCGCTTGAAGCGCTTATTTGCAAGTTTCCGCCTCTCGACAAGGTCGACGAGGAGCACCTTTGGGGCTTTGCAGGAGGAACCATTGGCATCGCGCACATGCTACTGCAGCTCTCCGTCCTGCACCCGGAAGTCACGGTACGCGGTGATGGCTTGCGACAGTGGGCGCAGCGGTACGTCGACGCGGAGAGAGTTCCTGCGCCTGAGCTGCCGCGTCCCATGTGTGGGCTGGTCAACGAGGACCTGTGCTACAACGCACTGAGTGCGTGCCTGTCTGGCACAGAAGAGAGCGTTGACCGATTTCTGCAAGATTTGGTACCCGCAGGCTCGCCCGTCGCGGATGGCCAAGAAGACGAGTACGACCCCGAGATCATGCAGGGACGCGCGGGCGCATTATATCTGCTGCGATTGGTACGGCATTGGGTTCCGGCGTATAGCGACAAGATCAACGCATGCATCGACGACATCGCGGAGCGGCTCCTCGAGGCCAACAACTACGGGGAAGAGAGCTGGCGCTGGGGGAATGGCCGCTACATTGGCGCCGTCCATGGCGATATCGGCAACATTACACAGCTGATCCTGAGCAAGCCCGTCCTTGCGAGAACGCTACAAGGGCATATGGAGAGGCTTCTGGAGATGCAGTTCGAAGACGGCGGGTGGCCCATGTACAGCAACCGCGACGAGACAGAGACCAAGTTGGTGCAGTTTTGCCACGGCGCGCCTGGCTTCATCTACAGCCTCTGGGCGCTCCGGCCGCATTTCCCAAACCTCGCGGAGAAGATTGATTCAGCCATTTCTAAAGCGCAGGATTGTGTCTGGGAGAAAGGCCTGATTAAAAAAGAACCAGGCCTCTGCCACGGAATCATGGGCAACGCCTTGTAAGTCAACTCCTCCTCCCCACAGTACCTACTCTCAGTGCAAGTGTCTAACAAATCGCAGAACGCTCCCGCTGGGACCCAAGAGAAGCCATTTCTTGACTTTTGCGACGGAGAGAGCTGTGGAAGAAGGGAAATCGCAGGGCATGTTTGAGGATGCGCACTATGACTGGTCGCATAGCGTGCAAATGGTGTACGATCTTGGTGCAGTCTGGGTGTGGGGTGTGTGCGAGATGGATCAGCCGCCGATGGTCATGTATACCGACGTTGAATCGGCCAATTAAGCAGTATAACGAAATTTGCTCTCACCTTCTTAACTACTTTGTTTCGATTTAATTCTCCCGTTTCTGCGGTTACAACCGTAAACAGCCTCACACAATTTGCGGCTTCTACTATGCGGGGAGCGAATGCTCTCAAGTGACTATAGAACAAGAGTCGGTAAGCAATCAACAAACTCGGCTCGCTCAAGGTTACGCTATAAGCCCAGAACTAGTCAATAGACGAGGCTACGGCCGTCGCCACAATTTCGGGTTACATCAAGTCCCTGAATCCCTGGGGGCGGGCTGAAGAAATTACTCGCAAAATGGAGAGCCTGATTTTAAGCGGCCAAAACTAGCAAAGCCGAGTTGCAAGTGCCGAGCATATATAGTCTTCCCCAGCCGGCGATCAGCATAAAATCCATTCCTCTTTTTTAGTATTAATTCCCGCATTGTTTAATTGATCCATTCATCAGTCACACAAACACTTCTGCCAATCCACAATGCTGTCTGTGGCGTTTTCTGCTCTGTGCCTGGCGGCCGGTGCCGCCGCCGCCGCCGTTGAGCCGCGCGACAACTTTGTCTGCCACCACTTCCTCGACCAATGCACCACAGGCCACTCGACGATCGACGCCAAGGGCGATGACATTCACTTTGTGTTCTCGACCAACTGCACGTCCGCCGCCGGAAAGCAGGTCGAGAGCTTCCTTGAGCTGAACGACTGTCTCGGCAACGAATGGGGCACCTTGGTTTCGGGTGGCAAGTACGTATACTATCTCTGGATTCTGCTTTTGAGCGAGAAAACAACTTTGCGCGAGAAGAAAAAAAAAATGAGAAGATTAAGCTAACAATTGCATCACACAGCTTCGGATATTCTTGCCATGATGTGACATGGACCGACGACCTACCGGACGCAAAGTTCCCGTTCTCGATTCACTGCCAGAACGGCGAGCCCTACCCCGACCCCGACCACCCCGTGGATCCAGTAACCACAATTGATCTCAGTAAGTCTGTAAAGAGAAATTAATAGACGACGGCACACAGATAATCTAACACATTGAATCAGACGAAGTTATTTGTGCCGACAAGACCGGCGTTCTGCGCTGCCAGAACCAATACGACAACCACCTCGGCGGTCTATAGATAATTTGTGCGCCATCTGATGAAAAAAAAATAAAGAATGAACGAATAGTATGAATGCTATTTTTTCCACTTGCCAATTGCTTCGGCTCCGTAACCAATGTCCGTGGAGCCCGCCATGCCGTAGGGATAGCTCGTGACATATGACAAGCTGGTGCCGAAGCAAGGAACTTGACATCCCGCAACCCGCAGCTGAAGCCCTGGTGGCGTCGCGCAAGATTAAACGTTTTTGCTAATTGGGTGTTTGGCGGGCGCATGTGGATGTTGCGGCGAGTCTTGCTGGGGTCTTGGGCATTGAAATAAACGGACATCAGTAAGAACCCTGAACGGTCGTGGGCGGGCGAAATGAAGGGACCTCAGTAAGCGCACCATGAACTCTGGCATGCAGGGGTAAGAGCCGAGCCGTATATATCACGGCTGCGAGAAGCGTGCAATTGAAGAACCTGTATTCTTAAAAAAAGAAAAAACTTCATCAATCTTTCCATTACATTTATTTGAACTTTTATATAATTCAAAATGCGTCTGTCTACAGCTTCCACCCTTCTCGCGGCCACTGTCGTTTCCGGCGCCACCCTCCAGGCCCGCCATCACTGCTTCGACTTCGACTCCGTGTGCGGCCCCTGGACGTTGACCCTCGACGGCTCCAGCTGGAGCCTTGGAATCGACTGCCGCAACAACAATGGCGCGAACGTGCACAGCACGATTGATATGAACCACTGCCTGGGCAACGCCGGCGGCAAGCTGGTCTCTGGTGGAAAGTACGTCATTCAGTCTCCGGCCTACGCCGCGTCAAATGTTATCCTAAAAAACCGCCCCAAAAATCCCCACCAATTCATTCTCTCCGTTTTCATTTTTCCCTTTTCAATTTCAAAGGCTAATTACCAAACCTCTGCACAGCGCTGGATACACCTGCAAGTACAGGTTGGTGAGCGACGTCCCGAACCACCCCGATATCAGCAAGCTCCGCAACCCCATCGCCGCTGCTTGCGAGGATGGAAAGGGCGGCGAGACCCTCAGCTACATTGAGCTGCGTAAGTTTTGAATTCCAACGATAATTTGACCCAAAAAAAGCGTCTTGTTGATTTACTAACACTGCTCTAGACGACATCATGTGCGACATTGATGGTACCATTCGCTGCCAGAACCAGTACGACCAGCACCTGGACGGCTTGTAAAGTTTTGGAATTGAGGGAGGAAAACCAAAATGGGAAACGAGGCAAACAGTATCATGCATGATTCATTAATAGTCTTAATAAATTCCAATCCAAAGGACAGCGAACAGCAGTTGCGATGGTACATTTGCAAGTAAATGTGGCTCGGTCGCCATTTAAATCGAAAAGAAAGTATAAAAGAATAAGCAAATGGCAACATATGCTCGTATCGAAAAGAAATCTTATATCCGTATCCGTGTAAACAAATTAAACGCCATCTCGAATGCTCCGGTCTATAATCCCATGCCGCGACTTTTATCTACCCAACCCAGTTATAAGCCTTATTGCTTACCATCATCGATGCCTTTGGCCGCTCTATATAATTTGCGGTGTGCTTCTAGGAAGATGAATGTACAGATGGTGTGCCTATATCGCATGTTAGCACAAGCAAGCCGATATAAGTGTCATTGGTGTGTTTTCACGTACGGTCCTAGTCTCAGGAAGCTGGGAACCCAGCCCTTGAACATCCAGCCCATGCCTTCGGTGCGGGAAATGTCGGTGATGAGCTGCACGATGCCCTGTTTTTGCGACGACGACATGACGCGGGTCTTGATGACGTCGATGGGGCTGGTGGCTGTCGCCGCGGCCAGGCCAGCCAGGAAGGAAGCGGAGAAATGCGTCGTCATGGTGTCGCCCATGGGCGTGTACTCGAGCAGCATGCGCTTGAAGGTGTCGTAGGTGGCGAGCTGACCGGCCGTCATGACGGCGGCGCGGCTGGCGTTGGGCAGCCAGCCGCGAAAGTAGCCCGCGAAGCCTTCCTCGCGGGCCATGCGCGCCATGCCGTCGACGGCGTGCTTGTAGTTGCGGCGCTGGTCGGCGGGCAGCGCGGCGTCGTGCTGCATGCGCACGTTGAGGACGTCGGCAAAGTTGCCCGCGATGCCGCCGAGGAAGCCCGAGGTGACGGCCATGGCCGTGAGGGCCGGGAAGGTGGCCTTGCGGCCGGTCCGGGTGTAGCGCGTCTTGAGCTCCTCATAGACGCCGAAGCGTACCGTCGAGTAGGTCAGCTGGCGCATGAGCGAGGCGGAGATGCCCGAGTAGAGGCCAATGAGGCCGTCATTTTTCAGAATGTGGACAAAGGTGCCGCTCATGGATTTGGGGGCGTTGCCGGATCGCGTTTGCAGTCGGACCTGTCAGCGCGCGCGCGCGTCTTGTTAGTATTCATGTATGAAGTATAGAAGAAAAAACAGCGAGAGAATTCGTAGATTGGGCATGACGGAAATCGTTTCGCAGAAGTCGTACCTTGACTGCAGAGCAGGGTCGTCGGCGTTAGCGAGAAATAGACGTCATGGGCGCAACAGCGTCGCCAGGGACAGCGTGAGAAAAGAGAAACATACCCAAGTCCAATGGATGCGTAACGCAGGCGGCCATGCTGCTGGCGCTGCCTCCAAACCAAAAGGGATAGCGGATGGTGGGTGAGGCCGTCTTCTTGTTGGACGCCGCCGACGGCTTCGAGGCCGATTCTTTTGCCGAGCTCATGGTGGCTAACGGCGTTGCATCGAACGGCTGTGGCAGGGAAATAGAGACGGAAGCAAAAGGAGGAAAGAATGCGCAACTCTACCGCGACATTCCGTTATCGCGCCGCTGTCGTCTTTGTTCAAGAGGAGTCTGCAGGGTGAACAAAGGAAGCTGTCGAGGAGTTGTTGCGAAGCAAATGACGACGGGCCAGGTCCGTTTTCTCTCGGCACAGCGGCGCTGGCGCCGAGCTGGCCAGGGTGCAGAGAAAAAAAATGGATAAAACTGGCTTTTGGTAGGCTGGACGGTTGGCGGACTCCACTGTTGTAGCAGTGTCGTCATGATTTTATAGCGGCTGTCTTAGTGCCCAATGAGATGGAACTCGCCAAGGTGCTGCAGACGACGTTTGGGGTACTTTGGTCCTGTGACGATGTAATTTCAGCTTCACTACGTGTGAGGTAAAGAATAGGTAGGCTGCAAGTAGTACATACTACTCAAAATATCAATAGGTACCACCATGGCTGCTGTACTGTTGCAAGGAGGATTCGTAGTCGAGGTACTGGAGCACAGCATTCTCATGTTCAAGAATGGCCAATAACATAATAAAATATATCTAGTGCTGGTATATTAAAAGAGCTTTCAATTCTAATTTTCTTTTAATTCTTTGGCTTCTAATACTAATTCGCTGCGACTAAGCGATTCCAACATCACTTCCAGCGCTGCCATTGGCCAATCAGATCCGCACCAGCTAGCGACTCCGGCCGGCCCAAAACTTGAGCTGGAGCTCCAACTGCACCCTGACAGTATCCCATCGCGACATCTCAAATGCCATTGTGCAACATGGCCTGTCGTATGGGCGCCATGCGCCATCTCACACGGGCTTCGGCCTCGCCCAGACTGCTGTCATCCAGAGTAATCGCTCTACGACCCCCACTACTGTTCAGAGGCTTCTCATCTTCAAGTGCGTTTGCGCCGTTCTCGACAGCCTCTGCGTCTCTAACCATGCCCGACCTGCAGCACATCTCCAGTCCGGCCCCGCGACCAAGACGCCGACGACGGTCACTATCCGAGGGAATACCTGTACAACCGACCCCAATTGGTTCAACATCCCCGACAACGTCCTCGACTCGGCGACGCGACGCCTGCATCTCCAAAAGGACCACCCCGTCTACATCACCCGCCAGATCATCCAGTCCAACTTCCCCACGCCCACGTTCAAGTACTACAACGAGTTCAGCCCCGTCGTGACGACGCAGCAAAATTTTGACTCGCTCGGCTTCCCCGCCGACCACCCCGGCCGCGCGCGCTCCGACACCTACTACATCAATGACCGCACGCTGCTGCGGACGCACACGAGCGCGCACCAGGCCGAGACGTTTCGGGCCAACGAGAGCGACGGCTACCTCATCTCGGCCGACGTCTACCGCCGCGACGCCATCGACCGCAGCCACTACCCGGCTTTTCACCAGATGGAGGGCGCGCGCCACTGGGACCGCAGCGAGGTGCCTGACGGGGACATTGCGGCCGCGGTGTTGCGTGACCTCGAGACACTGCCCAAGCACGATGTCGTCGTCGAGGACCCGAATCCACCGTGGCATTCGGAGCGCAACCCGGTGCAGGACAAGCACCACTCGAATGCTGAGGCCGAGGCCATTGGCGCGCATCTGAAGCGCTCGCTCGAGAACATGGTCGTTGATGTCTTTTCGCGCGCCAAGGCGGCTGCCATGCGTGCCGATCCCAACTTTGTCGATGAGCCGCTCAAGATGCGGTGGGTAGAAGCGTACTTTCCCTTTACCAGCCCTTCATGGGAGCTCGAGGTTTACTACGCCGGTGACTGGTTGGAAGTGCTGGGCTGCGGTGTTGTTAAACAAGACTTGTTCATCAACGCCGGTGTTCCATCCAAGCTGGGCTGGGCTTTTGGCATTGGCATTGACCGCATTGCTATGCTGCTGTTCAAGATTCCCGACATCCGTCTGTTCTGGTCGCGCGATGATCGCTTCATCTCTCAGTTTACTGGCGTATCAGATGACCTGAACAAGCTCAAGCTCTTTGCGCCCTTCTCCAAATATCCGCCAAGCCCCCGCGATGTTTCTTTCTGGCTCGGTTCTTCCACCTCTTCAGCGGCCGGCGGAAACACCAAGAATACCTTCCACGAAAATGATGTCATGGAGCTGGTGCGCAACATTGGCGGCGACGCCGTGGAAGACGTGCGTCTCATTGATGAATTTACGCACCCCAAGACGGGCAGGAAGAGCATGGCCTACCGCATCGTTTACAGAAGCTTAGAGAAAACACTCACGACCGAGGAGGCGAACCAGTACCACGAAGCCGTTAGAGAGGCGCTGGTCAAGGAGCTGGGCGTTGAACTGCGCTAACCTGATCTGCTTTTGCTGCAATGTAAGGATATGTCCAAATCTTGTATTATATCATAATCAATGTAACTTGTATATTACATGGCGCTTACATGACGCTATTTCACCAAAGTAACAACCGTCTAGAAATTTCTGCAATGCTGTGCATGCCAAGATTGTGGCAATGTTCTTAACCTCAAAAGCCTTGCATTATGCCGTCGCCGAGCCAGGCTGAGCTATTGTGTGGCATCATATCGGACAGCGGTAGCAACCGTGCCAAGAAGGCGAAATGTATGCAACGGTGGAAAACAAGGCAGCGCCAGGAAACTGACGTTATTGGTGCAATATTTTGCCAGCATCAGGGTTTTCTATCGAGCCAAGAATCTGTCACTTGGTGGTGGCTGTGAAATGCTGCCAAGCCGCCACCAACATGGGCTGCGAGACTGACTTGCCTAAATAGGCAAATTTGCACAATGCGGGTGCGGGAGACGTAGCCGGCGATAGCCATCGTAAAGTGATATTCACATGGGAATACTGAATGGGTTCAAACAGGAAGCTAGAATCGAGCAAGTCAAATTGTAAAGACGTTGAGAGTGGTCGCAGTTGGCCATTGTAGACGCCGCTGTGGGAGATACATCATCTCGTGGCGCTGCAACGTCAACTAGATCAGATTTGAAACCGGTAGCAAGAAGTCTTTTGCATCTTATAAACTCGAGACTGCTGGCATAAAACTTGGGTTACAGAAGCACATGTACATTTGGTGTCTTAGATTATATGCTTAGGAGGACATGGCAAGCAGACAGACCACTCTCATTGCATGCCGTGTTCAACCGCGCGGGCATTTTGCACTGGAACAGAAACAGTCGAAATAAATCGGATCTGGCTGGCTCAATGTAATCCGTGGGGAAGTGAACAGATAACCTTTAGGAGCTAACATGCCCTGACACGCTGAATGACGCTCGTTACGTACTGGAAAATCTCGGGAGGCCTGCATTGGGGTACGTCGATCGTGGGATTGCAGCCGCTATTTGGTGGGCCTGGTCCTTGAGTGAGGCGCAGCACTTGATGGCAAAGAGAGCAGCGCGAGACGGAGTTCAAGGCTGCATGAGGATGAAATCAAAATTTTCTGGCCGAGAAACGAAATTCCGTCTGACAAATTTTGAAAATGAACATCGACACAGCCTCACGTCAGGACCATGTCTTGCATGGTGCGTGAGCACCGCGTGGCCCGGGCTGTAAACCCGAGGCGCTGCGCGATGGTCCGTCGCAAGCGTCAGAAGATGCCTTTTGTTCGCCCAGGAAACGCCTCGCTGCAGCGCCTCGCCGAGGTTGCGCTAATGGCGAGTTTTCCGCTCTGCAAGGATGCGCCCAGAAGCTGTAACTGTAATCCAAGGCTGTGCAGAGCCCGTCACCCGTCAACCGGTTTCGTTGGGGACCCAAGGCCTCTCAGGATTTTCCCAAACCCGGGACGGAATGCGCGAGAACCGGCCTTCCGGCGGCGTGGAACACAATAGACTGGCCACCTGGGAAGAGAAGATCTCTCTGCTGGCATCTTCTTTTTCTTTTGCACAGCCCATCTGCTGGCGTACCCGTGCTCTCACGAAAACCCACAACAACATTAACCATGCATCCTCCCCCACTTGTCTTTGTCCAGGTACCAAGACCGGTGCAGACGATGGGAGCAGATTATTTGTGAGATGTTGAGCGAGGGCAGCGGCGCGCCAGGCTCGATGGGGAAGCTGATGAGTTTTGGCTTTGCTCCCACTGGCGGGACTGCCCCAGGTTGGCTTTCGTCGCCGCTTTTACGGATGCTTATTTGTGCACGAGTTGTGCACATCGAGATTGGGTTGGCACATTTTCTTCAACAGCTATGGGAAGGTCGGATGCAAATAGCTGTATCTAACCACATGTATGTATATATTCTTCCAAATCCATAGGCTAGTAGTAAAAAAAACTATTACGTCTTCTATATAATGTTAAGCGAAACATAATTCATATCTGCCTTTTAATCGGATTCACCCGCAACGGGTTCTGTGTGCCATATGGCGGGCACACCCAACACGCCTTGTGCTTGCAACTTGCCCGCTTGCATCGTTTTCGTACAGGCCAGTTATGGTTGAGGCACTGGCAGCACATCCAGCCAGAACGCTGCTGCAGCATGAAGCCGACCCAGCATTCGAGCGTCGTGCAGGTCGTTTTGTGATCCTCGTGCCGGATCTCCGGGCGCTTGCAGTGGACGGCCGCGTCGGGCGTTCTGTATTTCTGCACGGCGACGAGAGCAGCCTGGGCGCAGTCGCGCGGGTCCTCGGGCTCCCACTTGTGCCATTCGGTAATCTCGTGGCCGCACATGCCGATGGCCTTGACAGAGAGACACATGGCGGAGGTTCTCTGAGTAGGTAGATTTGGGACTAGAGGGAGTACGGAGTTTGGTTTTTGTTTAAGTGCCAGTGATGGCTGAAGTTTTCAAGTGTAAGATGAAGATTGCTGCATGGTCGTTGGGCGAATGTTTATAAAAACGATTGGGTTGTCGCACAGTCACTGTGACGAGAAGTATGGGATGCAGTTAGCGCCTTGTCACTGCACGTCGTACAAATGGCATGAAGATCTTGGAGGCAGGTAATTATTGCCTAACAATCATATTGTTTTGGTGTTTTGATTGCCTGCAACACGCAAATAAGTCAAGGCTTTGTATACTTTATAGGCGCTGGATAGCATACGGCAACGGCAGTCTTTTATTACGCATGTCGGAACCTTCGTCAGAAGTATACTGCTTTGTGCGTTGCAAAAGTTCCCTTCAGATAACACACAAACAAACAAACAAGAAAAAAGAAGGCGAGTAAAATATTTCGGCTAAAACGTAACGTAGCCGTGAAGCCAACACCAGTGCCAGGTACCATCGCGAACCTCACTTACATGAACGTTGGATCCCGAACAAAGCATAGACTTTGGAGCTTGCATAAAAATGCACAAACTCTGCCTCTTTGCGCAGCAGCCCAGCCACGGCTCGTCTTGGCACGTTTTGGTAGTGGAGCCGCTTCGAGGCTCAGCTAGAGCGGCACAGACGCTAGCTTGATTGGGACGAACCGCACTTACCAGTCGCCGGCCAGGCTTTGTAGCCGCCACCGCCTCCCCCGGTCGACTTCGCCTCTTCAGCATTACGATACATATACTCTCGCCCGGGCTCTCTTCCCGCCTGCCACGATCCTCAGTCCCTCAACTTCATTTCTTGTCTCCTCTCCGTCGTCCATCAGCGCAACTCCTTGTCCCTTTTCCGGCCACAACTTTTCTGCGCTTCACACAGTCAACATCAATTGCATCAGCACCCTCCCTCGCATCTCCCCCACCTTCCACAACCGCCGCCATGGACATGTCACCAAAGCTCAGCCGGTCCTCGTCGACCTCGTCGCGCCGCGGCGTCAACCTGACGCTCGACCTCTCCAACCTGCCGCCGCTGGAGCAGCCCACGCCGCCCTCCAACACGCTCCTCTTCACCGGCCTCAACGACGTCGACATCTTCCGCGCCGACAAGCTGCAGTCGCTGCGGGACCTGATCAACCGCACCGCCACCATCCACGCCTTTGCGCCGCTCAAGTCGTTCCGCCGCATCGTCGTCTCCTTCTACGACGTCGAGTCGGCCATCACCATCCGCAAGATCTGGGACGGCGAGGGCATCATGGGCCAGCGCCTCAAGATCTACTTTGGCCACCCCACCTCGGTCCAGCCCAAGGCCGACCACCTCGCCCTGCCTGACGCCGGCAAGCTCTTCTTCATCTCCCCGCCCCCGAGCCCCCCGCACGGCTGGGAGGTCCGCCTCGAAGACGCCCCCAATAAGATGGTTCACGCCGACGACCTCGCCGAGGCGCTGGCCAAGTTGGGTGCTGGTTCCGGCGCTCCCAGCCGCGGCAGCTCCTTTGACTCGCCCATCACCCCCGTTGATGGCGCGCCTGTCCCCGGCATGCGCAGTCGCAGCTCGACCCTCATCTACCGTCCCGATGATCATGGCAGCAGCCCGGGTCTTCCTGCCGTCTTTGTTGAGGACATGACGCTAGAGCCCCAAGAGATGGAGATGTCGCCGATGGAAACGAAACCCATCATGGCGCACACATCCCGCCCTCCCGTGGAGCTCATGAACGAGGCTTAAGCGCGCGTCTTTTGTTTCATTTTTACCTCGTGTGCATTTTGCATGGTCTACTGCATAAATTATCGAGCGAGGATACAAAAAACATTTGGTTACAGGCGTTTGGTATTGGGGGCAATGGTCAAGGCGTTTTAATAGACATTTAGTACATAAATACCCTCACGAGCATCGCTCACTTTTATACGAGGACATAAATAACATGAAGCCATATTGGCATTTTCTCTACTTTCGTTGGAATTCTCACTGAAGTGCATGGCTGAGTACACAGGCTTGGCCCCGCGTCGACGTATGTGCGCAGCCAAGCAGGCAGTGCCCGCTGCAGCGCCGCTTTGATGCTGACAGCCTGATTCGTGTAGAAACCCATGCCCTGCAGGCTTGACCAAATAAAACATTACAAGTGTAAAATTCAATTGCGTCTTTCGCATTATTAGCTGGATCTGTCCGTTGACCACTGTCATCTGAGTGAGTAGGAAGATGCCCTTTAGCCACAAGAAGGAGTCAATGCCGTAAAAATACGACTTGAATCGACATTTGATTTATTCCCTACTTCTAATTTGTTCATATTGATCTAGCTAAACTTTTTCTCAATTAAATAACAAATATCTGGGTCAATAGCCCATTGCCAGTGTTGGAGAGTTACAGTGGGCCGAATCGGTCTGGCAACCTGGTGCATGGGGCCGAAAAAAATATGGTCGCAAACTCGGCCCCGTATAAGGAGCTTCGAACAATCTCCCCTTTGCCATCACACGACCACACACAAAAGCGTATCCTCGCCAGCTATGAGCTGCTCATGCAATGCCTCCGCGCTGAAGCTCTTTACGCGCGGCTTGGCTCAAGTGCATCGCCTAGAGTCTGGCGCGCAACTCGGCCTGCTCGCACGAAGCGCCTCCGGGGCACATGTTTCCGATGCATCCCCTCTGCAGCGCCGTTCCCTGCATGCATCGCGAGCGCTCAGGGATGCCGAAAGCGATGCCACAGCACCTAATACATCGGAGAAGCCATCGAAATCGACAGAGGGTACTCAATCCAGCGAATCCTCCCCGACCACGAAGCCCGCCAACAAAGAGTTACCGCGCCGAAGGAAGACACACGAAGAGAGCATAGCAGAGGCTAGATCAAAGGCTGCTTGGAGGTTCAAGCAACAAGGATTCGACTGGAAGGCTTTCAGATCCAAGGACCCTGAGGTTCGCGCCAAGATTGATTTCTCCAATTTCGATTGGAAAAACTGGGAAGGAAAGAAACACGGCGTCGCCAATGGTAAAAACAGCGGTCTCAACCAAATGGTGGACAATCTGGAAGCGGCTCGATTGGAAGATCGCGCTGCTGTTGGGCTGGCACCTAGAGAGGGCGGCGTACGTGATCGGGACTACAGGAAGCGCAGCGTCGATCCCACCAGGCGAGCCACGGCCCGCCGCGACACCGCTCGCACCGAGGAGTCCGGGCTGCCGCCACGCAAGAAGGAGGACTGGATGATCCAAAAGGAGTACCTCAAGGCCAAGTTCCCCGAAGGCTGGAAGCCGCACAAGCGACTGTCGCCCGACGCGCTGGCCGGCATCCGCGCGCTCAACGCGCAGTTCCCCGACGTGTACACGACGCAGACGCTCGCCGACAAGTTTGCCATGTCCGCCGAGGCGATCCGGCGCATCCTCAAGAGCAAGTGGACACCCTCGCCGGAGGAGGAGGAGGACCGCCAGGAGCGCTGGCACCGCCGCGGCGTCAGCGTGTGGGCGCGCAAGGCCGAGCTCGGCATCAAGCCGCCGCAGCGCTGGCGCGACGAGGGCATCGCGCGTGAGCCCGAGTACCACGAGCGGAAAGCGAACGCGCGCACGCGTCGTGACGATCAGGTGCGCGCGGAGCGCGAGACGTACATGAAGAGCTTCAACAACCATAGAAATGATGCTTCGCGGGGCGAGGGGCGCGGCAAGACGGCCGGGACGGAGCGCTACGACGGCGGCCAGCGTTACGGTGCCCGCCGCAGTAATAACTTTGAAAAGGGCAGCACAGCGGCGAGGGAGGAGGATACGCGCCCGTGGTGGGGAAATAAGGTCAAGGACTCGGCACCGGAAGACGGCGGCGAGAAGAAGACGGCGCGTGAGATGCCCGAGGATCTCCTAGACCATGCTCTTACTTCCGGACGACGCGATTGAGAGTACCTCGAAGGGTAACGGGCCATAGAGCGGTTGTTACCGCTTGTATAACAGCAACAACATGTACACTACTATAGACAAAGCAACATATCTGTAATAATCAACCTCAACTTTTTTGTCACATCATCGAGCCTACAACTGCTGTTTGGGACGACTTTGCGGATCGGTACTGAATAACGGTCTGAAACGATCAGATAACTGTGTCGCAGATGCTGTAGTTGGCTGCATAGATTGCGGGAACGTGGGCGGGTTAGCTGTTTCGTCGTATCTGCAGGGCGTGGCGGCGTGGCGGCGCACGTCAGAACGATGTTTCAAGCTAGGAGATGAAGCGACGAACATTATCATGGATGTCTGCTGCCAGCTTAATGAACATTATCAGGTCACAATCACATAATTGAAGCCTATTCAGCTCTATGAGAATTAAGTATGAGTTGTCTGAGCCATTTCTGCCGCGTAGTTTCTCTCATATGCCCACTGGCGCAATAATCCAAAAAAAAAAAAAAAATTTTTTTTTTGTCCTTTGCTCCATTGCCCGTACTGTTGTTTGTTTCCAAGATAGAGTGATGCATATTGCTATTTCAATACCCGGTCAGCTCAAAAGTTTTATCTAATTTAAATCGAAAATTTTCGCCCAACGCTTTAATATCGAAACAAAAATTTGGCCTTGTACGGAAACGTTGACATTGAAGGCTGGCTGATCTTGCATATATTTAGATCCGTCTCATGATGGCCGTCACTAGAATGACCAAGATTGACGGTAGCTATATAGAACCGTTATATGAGCCATGCCATTAATAAAAAAGATCGGATCTCTAATGCCTATAGTAATCTCATCTCGCAGATTCTCTTGCAAGTGAATGTTCACCTGGTTACATTAACTGCGGCACCCACTCTGGCTGGCCGCAGCACACGCCAGGGGCAGTGCCGGCGCCCCATCCAGGGCCAAAGCACATGTCAGAAGGAGGTTTCAAGCTCAAGTAGGCTGCAAGCTGTGCAGCACCTTTTTTCTGCTTCCCTACTTAATAGATACCGAGCGGCCCCGCGATCTATCGCTGCGCATTCTTTCAATTGCCTTCTTCATGACTTCATCTCCTGCATAGCGATTCTCTTCCATCACGAATTTACGAACGAACCACATCAGCCCCGTCAACGGCCGCGCAACCCCTCTCCCCACCAAACACAACCAGATCCCTCTTTGCGAGATGGCGTCGCCCTCGTCCCGGGGCAGCTTCCCGCAGCCGCCGCAGCGCGACTCGTGGTTCGCGCCGCTGTCCGTCGACCTGCTCGTCCGGGTACTCAACGTGACCGTCTTCCACCCGTTCGTGACGGCGCTGGTGCCGCTGTGCCTGCGCGCGCGCGCCATGCTGTGGGACGCGCCGCCGATGCTCGCCGCCTTTGCGTGGGCGGCGTTTGTGTCGCTGCTGTGGGTGGCCGGGGCCGTCAACCAGCGCATCGCGCACGGTAGCCCGCGCGAGGTCGACCTCGGCGAGGAGGTCATTGTCATCACCGGCGGCGCGAGCGGCCTCGGCATGCTCGTGGCCGAGGTGTACGGCATGCGCGGCGCAACCGTGGCGGTCCTGGACGTTAACGATATGGAGAATGGTGAGGCGCGCGGCGTCACCGTGTATAAGTGCGATGTGGGCGACTACAAGCAGGTGGCGGCGACGGCGCTCAAGATTGAGGAAGAGGTAAGAAGTGTTGCATTCGTGTTTACCGTCTTCGTGCTTACACATTGGAACAGCTCGGCACACCGACCGTACTGATCAACAACGCCGCGATTGTGGTTGGCAAATCGATTCTCGACATCTCGGTCGACGAAATCGACCGCAGTCTCTCGACGAACCTCCTCGGACCCTTTTACTGCCTCAAGGCGTTCCTGCCCGCCCTCATCCGCAGCGGCCGCGGCGGCACCATTGTCAACATCTCGTCCGTCATCGGCCACCTCGGCGCCGCGCAGCTGAGCGACTACGCCGCGGCCAAGGCCGGCCTCTCGGCCATGCACCGCTCCATCACGGCGGAGCTGCGCGAATCCCACCCGGACATCAAGACGGTGCTCATCACGCCGGGCCAGCTGAGCACGCCGCTCTTCTACGGGGTCCAGACGCCCAGCAGTTTTGTCGCGCCCGTCGTCGAGCCCGTCGAGGTCGCCAAGGAGATTGTGGCGGCCATTGACCAGGGCAAGGGCGCCATGACGGGCATGCCGCTGTACGCGCGCTGGGTTGACTGGTACTCGGTCCTGCCGGCGGGCGTGCAGGTGCTGGCCAGGAAGATCTCGGGCGTGGACCGCGGCATGCGCACGTTTATCGGGAGAACTGGGTCTGTCGAGGGCAAGAAGCAGCGGTAATGAAGCGAGACTTGGAGCGGTTATGATGCTGGCCGTCTACGTATCTTAGTGCTGGGGCAGAATAGAGTTGTACGATTACTACGTATAAACACTTATACTGTATATGCAATAAATGCAAATCAAACCTGCCAAATGCAATTGACATGCTGTAATAAGTATTATGAATAACCGGCGCCTTGTTCGCTTTCATGGCCATTGCGAGCTAGTTCTGTCTGCTCCTCGCGACACAGCGAATTGTGACGCACGGAAACAGTTTGCGCAACACGGTGATGAAACAAGAGGGGCAATCGATGACAATGACCAAAGCAGAGATGATCGCCAATTTTCGTCCAAACCAAGAAATCCCCTTGCGGAGCCGATTCTCCGGCGCCAAGTACGTAGGGACCCGTGTGAAGCTGCAGGGCTGGAAGTCGATGCCACGCGAAATTCCCAGCTCGAGTAGTTTATTTACCCGAGGGCGGGGAGCACCATATCTCTATGCTAGTTGTTCGTGGTCTACTAAAACATCACAGTTTGGGAAATCGCGGGCGACCGCCAACTCGCTATTACTTACTAGTTTATTACTGTTCGTCTGGAGGATGTCGGCGCAATGGCCTGAACCGTTCGAGCAGCGTGGGGGAGATTACATATGCGGCTCCAGGTATAGTGGCAAGCCTCGTATGCTCTTGGCAAATTCGGCGCTCTATCCATTTTCGCTTCTCATCGTATTTTTTGGGGTATGACAGAGGCAGAGCTAGGCCCCTTTCCGGTCGTCCCTAGGCGACTCAGACTCTTGAATGAATCTGCGACACGGGCGGATCGACAGGCGTGGAACAATGAGAGGCTCTTGCGTCTCAGAAACAGCAATGGAGTTGCTTCTTCTTTTTCTTTACGCCGACAATGTTTAATAAACTGGGGGAGAAGAACGCCGAGTCGCAATTCCAGGGACCCCCCTCTTCGTCTGCAACGCTGCCAAATTGCTAGTGCGACGGCGTGCCTGGCAGAGTTGGTACCTGCATTTCGTCATAGGGCCCCGCCAACGCCGTTGTTAGTCGTTGAAAGTTTTTTTCCTTACCGTGGTTCATCTTATGTTGTTGTCTTTGAGGAGATTCTGCTGCTAAGCACGGGATGTTGGATACAGAGCGGCTCGTATTGTTGCTTCTATTCTCATGCTCTCACCATGCATGCGCCACGTCGACCCAACGAGTGGCAAAAGGACCAAATGAAGAGTAAATATTGCGCAGCCTCGTTTCTCTCCAAGGCAACGTCGACACCATTTCGCCGTCTGCAGCCTGCAGGTGCCTTTTTGGCGTTCCCTAGCTCCCCCTTGGCTGGCTCGTAGCGCCTCTCCCACGGCTAGTGCCCTGCTTAGGCCCGACCAGTGGACCAGCTTTTCTCGTGTTCCTCTTTGATCCCCATGGAAAAGGATGGAGAAAGTCTAGCCTTGCCAGCACATTGGCCACCTGGGGCGGGCTCCTTTCTGTGGTGGTTTTTCCGGACGGTTGACCCTGGTCGTGTTGATGCTGGGCCTTTGAGCAGGCTGTCGCGGAGCCCTGTCAGATTGGAAGGACGCCATTAAAAGTAGACGGAGCCCGCAGTTTGACTCGTTGCACCATTCACTGTCGTCACCTTCGTTTGAGGCCTTCGCTGTGCTTTTTCTTCGTTTTTTATTTGTACATTTGCGCTTCTTGTGTGCTTCGCTTCGCTTGCCTGTAAATATCTGCATCGCGACTGCCTTGCGCCGACCGACTCTCGCTTCTGACGTCCACCTTTTTTTTTTTAAAGCCCCCTGCTCTTCGACAATTCGACCCAGCTTTCCGGCATCCTTGCTTCACTTTCATTGCCCTTTGCTTGCAATGCGCGTCTCTTCGCTCAGCCTCGCCCTTTCGGGCCTGGCTACCGTAGTCTCGGCGGCGCTCGACCCAATTGAAGTTGTGGGCAACAAGTTCTTCAACAAGGACGGCTCGCAGTTCTTCCTCAAGGGTTCGTCTGATCTCGCAGATCATCAGATTAGTATAGCGGATCGCTAATAACGTTTGCGCAGGTGTTGCGTACCAGCTTCGCCCCGATGATCCTCTCATCGACACCGAGCAGTGCCAACGGGACGCCAGCCTGATGAAGGAGCTTGGTGTCAACAGCATCCGTGTCTACCACGTCGACGCCTCTGCCAACCACGATGGCTGCATGAAGGCTTTTGACGACGCCGGGATCTATCTTCTGATTGATCTCGACACTTTTAGCACATACATCCTGCCTGTGAGTTTTCACCGTTGGCAATGTAATCTAGAAGGAGCGCTAACCGTCTTTCAGGAGCCTTTACACTGGAATCAGACTCAGCATGATCTTTATGCTGCTGTCATGGACAAGTTCCACCACTACAACAACGTGCTTGGATTATTTGTTGGCAACGAGAACATTGCTCATAAGGAAGACTCGGTCGCCGCGCCATTCATCAAAGCCGCTGCCCGCGATATGAAAGCGTATCGCGACAAGAACAACTACCGCAAGATTCCTATTGGTTACTCTGCGGCTGACATTGTCGAGCTTCGCCCCATGCTCCAGAACTATCTTGCTTGCGGCGGTGACTCTGCCGACATTGTCGACTTCTTCGCGCTGAACTCGTACTCGTGGTGCGATCCTGCTGACTACAAGACTTCGAGCTACAATATGCTCGAGTCCTACGCCAAGGACTACCCCGTTCCCATCTTCTTCTCCGAGACTGGCTGCAACAAGCCTGGCCCCCGCCTGTTTGAAGACCAAGATGCCGTCTTTGGCAAGGACATGATCAACGACTGGAGCGGCTCCATTATCTACGAGTGGATCCAGGAGGAGAACAACTACGGTCTCATCAGCTACGGTCCTCCTGGCGGCGACAACACCAACACGGACGTTGAGGGAGGCTTCACTCGCAAGGGCACACCCACCCCTGTCAGCCCCGACTTCAACAACCTCAAGAGCAAGTGGGCCACCATCACACCCACCGGCGTCCACAAGACCGATGTCGACCCCAAGACCTTGACCACTCCTGCGTGCCCTTCGTCCACCGATGGAGGCTGGTGGGGCATTAACGGAAACGTCCGCCTTCCCTCTCTCGGTGAGACCATGGCCGGAACCTTTACATCTGTGCCAAGCGCTACTGCCGACAGCCAGCCTCAGACCGGTGACAAGGGCTCCGGGGACGACAAAGGCAAGGACGGCAAAGATGACGGCAAAGATGATAAGGGCAAGGACGGCAAAGGCAAAGACGATAAGAAGAATGCCGCGTCCAAGGACATGCAGATCACAATTCTCGGCTCGAGCATTGCTGCTGTCATTCTGTGTGTTGCTGCGGCATTGTAAATATATTCCTGTTTATAGGGTGCTTTTTCTTTGCTCTATATATGTACACATCTGTTTGCGACGTTGCGACGGGGGCAGGGCCAAACGAGCTCGAGTTTGATGCTACATATTCTTAGGATTCAGAATGCTTGGTGACTTGACCAAAGAGCATACTTACCACATAATAGACTGCATAACCATGCTAGATGGCTGGCCAATGGCAACACCGAGCATTGAAAGTTGAGATACCATAATACCAAATTATTCCGAGTCCATGATGATGAAACCTGCGTCTCTGTAATTCTTCTTGATACCATAAACAACACCCGCGCTGACGATGATGCCCAGCACCAAGAGCAAAAGGCCTACAATCAAGTATATTCGCAGAGATTTGTGGCGTTGCGCAGTATAGTTCTATGAGCTCTGCGCGAGACCTGGATCCTGCGTGTTCTCCATTGGATGTCGAGGCTTCTTTTTGGTGACGTCGGATTTCAAGTATTCGGTTGTGGGGAGAATGGAAGCGCAGATGAGCGTGTTCGACAACTCGTTTTTATGATAGTAGAGTCGGCGACATGTTTCAACAATTGGTTCACTTGCATTTAAATAATTTACAAACATTCGCGAACCAGAGCAGGTACCCTCAGCATCTTGACATTGTCTACACCAGTCAGTCGCCATGCTCCAGAAGCGGAAAGTGGGTTATGTAATACACTAAAAAACTAAATCGGGTGGTTGGCGATGTTTGGCTGGCTGAATTTTCAAGGCCAGCGCTGAGGACAATTCCTTGGCACCAGTCAGTACCTGCGCTGCCAAAGCCTCTTACACGTAGAAAGAAAAAAAATATTTCGATAACGATAAGAAATGGTCGTATCAGCCGATAACAAGTTAATCCTCCACCCAGCCCACCAAAAAGTTGCAGACAAGTTACTACAACCTTTTCCCGTTTGCCTATGAATCAAGTCTTGTTGTTTGGCTCAAGTCAACAATTTTGAATTCTTGCTGCTCAATATTAATTTTGGTCCTCCAACTCTGTGCCCATTGTGTATCACCAGTGGCGAAAGTTTTGGGGCAAGAAATAAGGGCAGCGGTGACGACTGACTCAGCAAATTTTCTCCGCGACTGCCCGCATTCGATCGCCCAGGCAAAGAGTCTCTGCGACGAGACGGGCGAATAAAAAATTGCAGACAAAGGCAGGCGCCATTTCGCATCGCTGGCAAGGTCGAAGTAACGCTGGCAATTGTCCATTGGGTTTCCGATTAATTTGCACCGTTTTGCTTTTCACGCGCTCGCATCTTCGCATGCGCCCGCGCTCTCCCACCCGCAATCATGGATGAGCCGGCGCAACATGAAGAAGTCGGCGGCGATCTCGGTACGTTGGCCGTCCGCTCCTCTGCGATCTTGCCTGTCGATTTCTGAGTCCCGGAGACGATCCCGATCGCGACCCCCGGGACCAATTGCCGCGAGCAGGCTATAGAAGGCACTGGTTGCTAACGAGACTATGAAGGCGCAGGCATAAAACAGGAACACGACCTGACAGGCCTCGAAGGCCTCGACTTTACGCTGCCGCCCGAGTTGACGAATCCGAAAAGACCACATGAGCAGGAGGGCGATTCGCATCAGGACTCCGAGGCCAAGAGGCTGAAGACGGAGCAGGCCCAGGCCACGCAGCCGCTCGAAGAGGACAATTCGCTAGAGGATGGCCTGGCGCTTCTTGTCCAGAACGCACTATCCAATGTCGAAGATCTCGTCGGTCAATTTGACGCGCCAGTTGACGGCACTGTGGGCGACCCCATGGACCTCGACACCGTGGCGTTGCTGGAAAGCGTCACACCCCCGCCGACATTCTTCTCCGACCCTCTGAAATACGTGCGCAATGTACAGTCCCATGCGCTAGGGAATCTGGTTTGTTCTACTTCTTCGTGAAGATTACTTTGGCGCAGGCTAACCGGAAAACTAGTCTTTTACACTACTATACTCTCTTGTACAACATCAGCCCATCGACGACGTGATCCGAGCGATACAAGAAGCCGAGTCAGACCACGGGCGCACTTTTCGCCATCTCCAGGAGTCGATAGAAAGTCTATGGAAGTTGTTTACGAACAGCAGCACAATCTCCGCCGAAGACATGAACGTCGACAGCAACGCTGGCACACTGCTTGAGATGGCCAACCTCGCCAGACTGTGCATCTGGCTCGTCCGAGCGACCGCCGAATCTTACTCAATAGCCGACTCCCAACTTCTCACAATATTCAACTGTCAAGTTTCGGATTTACCAATTGGTGCTACCGATCTCTACCTCGGCATCAAGACGCAAAACTGCATACAGCAGTTGATCAACAAACCCGAAACCCAACAGGCCGAGCAACTAGTGACCGAGGCCCTCACCCAGGGACTAGGAGACAAACTGAAAGCCCAACATCCCGGCGATGACCTTCTCAATGCCGATCAAGCGTTTATTGCTCTGGCGACTGTCCGCAAAAACGAACTGATAGCCGAGACGAAGGAAAAGATCGATGCCGACTCGCTAAGAAGAAAGTACCCCGCCGATGAGTTATTACGAAGTTTTGCTGCATACGCAAAAACCCGATTAGCGGCGTCATTGGATATGGGTAGTCTTTATGGGGTTCACATGCACCTAGAGGTAGATCCCATGGAGTCTGTCACATTTGGTGATCTTGGTGGCAGCGCAGACCTTGATCTCGATGATCTTTCTTCATTCTTCGAGAAGACAGCTTCTGGTCTTGTTCAAGATGCCCTTGCAGGTCTGACAGAAGTTGTTGACGCTACACCGTCGATTGTCATTGACGCCCCGGACACCGCCGACACAACGAACGGCACCCCCAACGGCAACACCATCGGCACCACCAACGGTACCACGAATGGCACGAATGGCACGAATGACACAAACGGCACAGAAAAGCCCGTAACAACGGTTGCTGCCAGTGGCGACACGACTCCGGCTCCTCCTGCGCCAAAGATCGATCTCATGACTGATTACAAGGAGCTCGAGGCGCTCGTTGCAGAGAGCACTTCCAACTACGTCAAAACTACTCTCAACGGCCTATCGCCAGTGCCATACCAACCTACAGTTCCCACCAGCACGACTGAGAGCATGGCTGCTCAGAATCCCTATCTCAGCCATCTACAACAGCATCATCAGGCACCGCATCATTATTATACATATTCTCAACAGCCAATTCAGGAGCCGCCACCACAGCAACCGGCGTCTGGTGAGAATCTACCTCCAAACCAGACATTCCCCAGCGCCATACTATATGATAAAGCACGGCAGGCCGCTCTCTCAAAATCATCTGCGCACACACGACGAGAAGGACTCCATTCTACTCGCAGACCATGGACGCAAGAAGAAGAGAAGGCTCTCATGGCCGGCCTTGATATGGTGAAAGGACCCCATTGGAGCCAGATACTTACTTTGTTTGGTCAAAACGGTACTATTTCTGATATACTGAAAGATCGGACACAAGTGCAGCTGAAGGATAAAGCTCGTAACCTGAAGCTGTTTTTCCTGAAGACAAATTCGGAGATGCCTTATTATTTGCAAGCTGTCACCGGCGAGCTGAAGACTAGGGCTCCTACTCAGGCAGCCCGAAAGGAGGCGGAAGAGCGCGCAAGAATGAATTCGGAAGAAGACCAGGCCAAACTGCAAGGAATCATGACCCTGGCAGGCGGCTTGCAGCACCCGCCTCAGGGACGTACCAGCGCTGCAGGTGTTGGTTCTGGCGTTGTCACTCCTGCGCAAGCTGCTAGTGCTGCCCAGGCCGCTCAAAACAGGGCCATCACTGGCATGTCCAACATCCCCAGGACTGTTGCTGCAACTATTGCGCAAGCAAGACAAGGCCTGCACCCTACGACGCAGCAGACCCTCCAGGCTATGGCTCAGCAGAATCCTCCACGGCCACAGGGCCAGGGACAGCTCCCTCCCCATGTTCCCCGACCTCAATCTCAACAAGCTCAACACCAATTCCCGCAGCAGCAAGGGCAGCAGCGCCCGCATCCAATTGCGCAGGCACCGCCACCACAGCAGCAGCCGCAGCAGCATCATCAGCAGCCGCAGCAGCCCAAGCCGATTCGCCATCCTTTCCCACCTCAGCCTGCCGTGCCGCCTCCTCATCCTATAGCACTACCTACGACGACATCTGCGCAGCATTCCGTGACGCACACTCCCAGCGCCACGGCCTCTCCCATGCCGGCGCACCACTCCCAGCCGCACACGCCTGTGCTGCAGCACACACCACACACCGGACACGCCACACCGGTATCGGTAGCAAAAGAAACGCCGAGGCCAGAAGAGCCCCTTTCGCAGGAAGCCCAGCAGGAAGCAGAGAACGCGGCCGAGGCTGCTCTGCTCGAAGGGCTCCAGGCTGCCGTTGCAGAAGCGCTGGGCTGAGCGGGCCAGAACCAGGCTTTGTAAAGATTCTACGATGCAAATTACATAACGACGAGTATACGACAGGGAGTATTTTTTGGGAGGTTTTTGGCGTTTTTCTTTTTGTCTTTTTTTCAGTGCTTGAAAAGTTTCGCTTTCTTTTTTTTTAGGAGGTTATTTATCCCTCTTCTGTGTAAGAAGAGATGACAAGACAGGGCGTTTTTGGCAGGCCGATTTGATATTTTATTGGAGAAAGATACCAAGACAACTTTGGAAATATTTGTTATGAGTTGTTGTTATTTCATCTGGTACATATTTGTATGGATGACGATGCGATGGATGCGTCGACGTAGCTAGTTTAGTGAATGCAAACTGTTTCACTACAGCCTACCCTAATGTATCGTGACAGGCGCTCGTTGCGAACATTCAAGCAGACATGAAATTCGCCGGACGTAAAGATCTATCGAAAATGATCTCGTGCCATTTACTAGATCTTCTCATCTTCTTTTCATCAAGGGTTTGCGTAGATTTATGCGTTTGAAGACATGAAGTCAATGGTCATGCACAGGTCACCCGAACTGCTGGTGGACGCGACCAGACGCAGCAAAACATATGGCCGCTTTATTTAGAAAGTAATAGTACCCTCCTCGTTCTTCTCATTATCTTAATAATGCATTCATCTATAATTAAACAGTATTCTGGTGCAGGAAGATACCCGTCAACATTATTTCACGGGGGGAGAGTGTACACTGTTGCTGCTCCGCCCATCACCAGCTGCTGCTTCTGATCAGCAGCACTACGACATGCGGCATACGACCTCGTGCGGTCCCGTCCGTTCGACCCATCACTACACTACATCACTCTAACCATGCCAGTATCGAAAAGCAATTTTTACTTTATTTCAACGGGTGGCCCTATGCGCATCATTACGGTGCATCGGGGGTGGCAGCCGCCCCGGATGGCTACCCGCGTGATGGCCTATTCTGATGTCACCCGACGCACGTGAACCTTATACTTTGCGTATAAGTCTGCCCGTATCGCTTTCACCCAAACCACACGGACAAGCTGCCCACACAGCGTGAATAGCAAGGATGATTTTTTCCCCAACGTAGCGTCGTGAATTCCAGGTCGTTTTTAAAAGGTCTAGATGACTGCTACAGAGAGGCATGGTAGGATGGAACACAATGACGCTGGTTAGACTGCAACCTGATAGATGACCCTTTTCCGATCCTGCTTTCCCTTAACTAGACAGAGATCGCCATGAACCCATGTCTCTATCTCATTTCTTTACTCTTTGACTATTGTTAGGTAGCTTGTTCTCCTTGCACAGAACAAAGTACATCCCATTTACACACTACTCTAACCGCACACGCAAACCCATCCATACGCCAACGCATACACACACACACAACATGTTGGAGGGTGAGCCCGCCCAAGGCCTGCTGGCGCACGCGCCCCTCGTCGCCTCCTGGACGTCCACGCCCATCCCGTACCTCTCCCTCTCGGCCGGCGGCCTCCTCGCCCTCGCCGACCTCAACACGGTGGCGCAGCGGACCGCCATCACCGGCGGCTCCTCGTGGCTCGACGCCCTCGTCCTCGCCCCCGGCCTGCACTACCAGCAGGCCGCCGACGCCCTCGAGCAGGAAAACGTACCCAGCCTCGCCGCGGAACTGGGCCTCACCGCCGCCGTCGAGACGCGGCCCGACGGCACCGAGATTCGCCGCTACGTGATTCAGAATATCGCCACCGTCAACTACCTCAAGCGCCTCTGGGGGAACGGGGATGAGCCGGGGGATGCGGACGGCACGGTGACGATTAATGTCGGCAAGGCAAGGCAGACGAATAGTGAGGATGCGGAGAGGATGCTGCAGCGCGGGCTGGCGATGCTAAGACAGCGGCGGTTGCGAAGGACAAAGCCGGCGGCACAACATCATGGCATGGATATTTTCGAGCTCGACTGGCTGAGCCACGTGTTTTACGTCCTCAGCCCCGTGCTGACGGTGACGGCGGCGACGTTCATGGTGTTACTCTGCGACTGGTGGGGTCTCGCCTTCATCATGGCGCTCATGTTGTCGCGCATGCTCAACATCTTCACCATCCGCAAGCGCTGCCGCCCGCTGCCTTCCGTCTCCAAGCTCGCCGCCAAAATCTTCGGCCCCGTGCCTGAGAACCGCCCGACCGAGTACGTCATCGAGCTCGGCCCGCGGCGGCGCGTCGTCCTGCGCGGCCTCAGCGACGACCTGCAGGCCGTCACCACGCAGGCCTGGCTGCGCGGCAAGACCACCGTCGACGGCTACCTCGAGGCGACGAGCAAGCTCATCGTCTACATGGTCGCCGCCTTTAGCGGCAACCTGACGCAGGCGGGCGCGCTCGTCCTCATGGTGCTGCTGCTGTTGAGCGCGGGCTTGCTGGGGCTGAGCAACGCGCACATTCGTGGGCTGCAGATGCATGGGCGCGTGGCGAGGCCGGAGCGGGTGCGCAGCGGTGGCCGCGGCATGGGAAAGACGTTTGAGATGGACTCGGTGGACTTGGAGGAGGGCCGACGAGACGGGTTCCCGGTGGAAGATGTGCGAGGTAGATGAAGGTGGTGGTTGTTTTGTTTGAGTAGTTGTTAGCATATTGCATTTGCATTCGTACGGCGTTTTTGTCTTTTCTCGCTTTTGGGTTCTTGAATATATGAGAGGGTATATGATGTGTGTATATATATATACTCTTAAATTTCTGTGTTTTATCTGTTTGACTGTGATGCGAACAACGTTCGAAAATCCTATAAAACTCAGTGATGGCGAATGAAAACAAGAAAAAGAAAAGAACCAAAAAAGCATGCAAGTTGCGCCTGTTGTACAAGTCAAATCCCATCTTCCAAAACAAATTATCATGATCCCCCCCCCCCAAAACACGCCCGCCTTTTTTGACCTTGTCCAGAAAACAAAAAACCCATGATAGCGCACGCTATGAACAAGAGGTGAGGAAGTACCTCAACTCAGGCGCTTCTACGCAGCAGGGGTATCGTCTTCCTTTTTCAGTTCTGGTTCTGTCGGCGCAAGCTCAGCTACAGGTTCAGCTGCAGGCTCAAATACAGGTGCAGGAGCGGGTTCTGGTTCAGCCTTGGCCTCTGGCTCAGCAGGCGTGGGCTCCGGCTCGGCAGCTGGCTCCGGCTCGGCCATCTTGGGCTCTTCTGATGCGGTGGGCTCCTCGGGTTGTGGCACGGGCGCTCCCTCGGGCTTCTCTTCGCCGGCTGGTTCGGCGACAGGTGCAGGTTCGGACGGCTGTACCTCTTCCACCGTGGTCTCGGGTTCGGGCTCCGGGGCAGCAGCCGCGGGGACCGGTGACGGCGCCGCAGGAGGAGCAGCTTCTAATGTGCTTTGAGGCTCCGGTACAGGCTCCTCAACAACTGCAGGCGGTGGGGCTTGGTGCTCATCAGGCCTAGGCTGCTCTTGTTCCTCCATGGGCTCTATAGGTGCGGGGGCTTCGCTTTGTTCCGGCTCGGCCACTGGGGCGGGCTCTTCGACAACCGGAGCAGGCGTCGGCTCAGGTTCGGGCTCAGTCTCAGTCGGACCCGGTGCAGGGCTGGGCTCCTTCGTCTCGTCGACCGACCCTGTGCCGACCTCCGACGGAGCGCCCGACTCTGTGAATGGGAAGCGCACCGATGCCGAGTCCTCAGGCTTGATGGTGTCTTCAGTCATGATGGAATCCTGATGCTGCAGCGACTTGTCGACGTTCATATGTTCTGATTCCTTGCTCTTGTCGTCATTGTCGGACACCCTCGATGAGGTATCGTCGGCCTTGGGAGTAGCAATGTTGCCAACTTGCTCTGGCGGAGGGGGGAGCAGCGTCTCGTTTGACGTGGGAGCGAGCTCCAGATCTCGGTTCTCGGCCGCCTCGGGCTCTTCACCAACAATGGTCGAAGGGGGCTCAGCCACGGTTGAGCCAGACTCGATATCCATGGGCTGTAGGAGTTCCCTGAGAGGTTCTGGCGCCTTGGCTTCTGTCGGCGAGGGCAATACGACATTCTTCAGCGGGCTGCCCTCTACCTTGGACGACGTCTCGCTCGCAAGCGACGCAAGCGGCGGCGGCAACGTCATGGGGTTGGCGGGGAGCTTGTCGGCCGCAGCCGCGTCGGCCACCATGTCCTTGACTTCAGTCGGAACAGGAGGGGCATCGGTCATTGTCTCGTCATTGTCTTTCGGCTCCTCGACGATGCTCGTGTCCGGGTGATCGCTATCGCCGTGCTCCTCGTCGTCATCGCCGTCGTCATCATCATCATCATCGTCGTCGTCGCCGTCTGCCATTTCGCTGTCTTGCCGTGTCGCGCCGTTGTTTTCACTCGTAGTGCCCTAGAAAATCGGGTTAATAACTAGCTCGCGTCGCGCAACGGAGGAGTACTCACGTTTTGTGTTGTAGAATTCTGGTTGGGCATTGCGACGCCGTTGCCGTTGGGGACAGTCGCATGCGGCGGCCCGCCAGCAATGCCACCTCTGTTCTTCTTCTTGCCGCGACCAGGGCCAGCCTTGGTCTTACGCTTCGGCGGCGGTGGTCGTCGGCGCTGATTTTGCACCTGCGCGAGAGGGGCAACTGGCGCCTGCACCGTCTCCACGCGCGTGGAGATAATCTCGCCATCGACAGCATGGCCGTCGCCGAGAGTAACCTCTTCGGTATAGGGGTTGCCGGCGGCGTCGACGCGTCTCACGGTGGCTCTGGTCACAGTCGCTCCCTGCACCTTGTCTTCGGGCGTCTTGCTGGCAATGGTGATGGTGTTCTTGCGGCGCTTGGCGAGGCGCGAGACGTCCGACGCCTCGGCGCTCCTGGGGACCTGCTTCCAGATCTTGACGGAGAAGCCCTTCGGCGCAGCCTCTTCCTCCTTCTTCTCGGGTTTCTCGGGGGCGGCATTATCGGCCTCAGTCTCCTCTTCGTCGGCAGGGGCAGGTCGCTTGTAGAGTCGGCCGGAGCGAGCCGCACGCAGCAGCTCCTGGCTGTGCGGTGTCAGGAGCCCGTGATCCTTGGGCATACCATGGATCAGCTCGATTGCCCAGACATCGTTGATTTGCTGCGGTTCCTGCTCGACGGGCGGTGCGACATTGACCCGTTCCTGGCGCCATTGCCTCACAGGAAGGCCTGCATTCGGTTAGCTGGCGCGCACACACGAGGGCAATCCGATGTAATTACCTTCAAAATCATCATGTTCGGCATAGCCAGCGCGGTTAGCGCGACGAGTCTAGCAGCATGTCAGTGCGGGTTCGGTTTGCGAAGGGTGGTTGCAGCGGCGACGTACGCCGGGCGCCATGGTGCTTTTGCGGCGCTATCGCGATCGCGATCGGAGAAAATTGGCAGAGTATCTCGCGTCAATGTATGAAACAAATGCGCTGTCAATGAATTGATGCGACAGCAATGATGCGCTGGATGCCGTCGTCACAGCATCTGCATGACACGGTTGGGGACGGCGCGACAACGGGAGAAGCACCGGCAGCCAAATTCGTGGTGGCTGGAGCGCATTACATAAGCAACCAACATTTGGACGCTTTCGACCAGATTTGGGGAATATTACTGACGAGAATAAGATGCCCTTTTTATGGTAATGTACATAATTTTTAATTACTTATTTGAAGGTTGAGATTTGTATTGTCTATTTTGTTTCAAGTGTAATCGCAATACGCCGCGTCAACGAGGACAACCTATCGTCCTCCAATAAAACAACATGATTTTGGTTCTGGTATTGTACAGGTATTTGAACAATGATTTGTCTTTATAATTTCGTACGCAATTGGCGCAAGAGGCTCGTTCTTTCAGTTTGTGAAGTCCAAGGCCGTCATGCGTCATGCTCAAGATTCCCTCGAATCCATGATGTCGGCGACGCTTACTGCTTGGCTACTTGGCCAGAGCTGCCCGAATCCTGTCGCAGATTTGCGTTAGCCACACTTGCAAGTCGTCATTGTCGCGTTATCCTTCATACCGAGAGGCGTGCCTCGACAACTAATCGGTCGGCCTGGTAGAATTGTCCAATCACCGTTTGGCGCTGTAGAAAAAAAGCGGTTAGCGAACCCGTTTCCTCAAAAAGCCATATTTGGGGCGTGGCGTTTGGCGCGAACCTTTAAGACCTGCAGCTCCTTGAGACCGTTCTGGATGAGCTCCTGGACCTTGCGCGAGTCCTTCTCGGCCTTGTGCTCGCGGAAGGCGTCCCTCGTCCGGCGCTTGGCGTACTCGCGAAAGTTGTAGGCCGTGAACTGTTCGCCCTGTCGCAGTAATTGGCGGTACTAAAAATAAGGGGCCGAGAGGTTAGCCAACGTGAAACAGAAGGCTATTGCGCGCTGGTGCAGTGAAAGGGGCAACCAGCTGGCCGATGAAAAGCGGTGGTGGTTTTTTTGACTTTGCAAACGGTCGCAAACGGGCGCAAGGGAACAGCTGTGCTGCACAGACGACGTACCAAGGATCGAACTTGCTGGGGCATTTCGCCTCGTAGTGTTGCGACGGCAGACATGCTCGGCGGTGTGATGGGGTTTGAGGTTGTTGAGGGGGGTAGGAAGAAAAGGCGCGATGCGGGATTGCGTAGTTAACGAAAGGCGCTGGTGATGTCGCCGCCTCGCCCGTAATGTCGGTCGTAGTCGGGCCGTGCACGCCAGCTTTTCGGGGGCGACAAGCTTTTCCCGCCCCGCACTGTGCTGATGGTGCAAAATCGGACGGCAGCGTACAGTGCGTGGCGAGCAGCGACACTGTAAACACCGAGGACAGAAGACTACTAAATGAATGGAATTTTAATATAGAACCGGCATGTTGGCATATGCATCATTTTTCTATATATGGGATTGAAAATTCTAGATTGCTTTTTCATTGAAGGCATCACCGACCCGCAAATGCCGATTTGCGTAGATATGGTGAAACTTGGTTATATGCTTGGCCGCATATAGTAACGTACGTGCTTTGATTAGCGACGTACGATGCTGGTTGCAGTGTTCTGAGTTGTCCCATCTTTTTGCACCAACAAAGCTTCCAAATGGTCGGGGTATCGCGTATTGTGGTTGCAGTCGAGGTGCAAAGCGGGAGCGCATTGGCTTCGGACAATTCGGAGTACTCGGGCTTGCGTCACCCAGCCTGGCAGCGGCGCCCGGTCGGTGAGCGGAGGCGGCCGGGGGCACCAGCTCATCTGTTTTGGGCAAAAAGAAAAGACTTACGCATGCATGTGCACTTGCTTTATATCATGGCCTTAGATGTAGCCCGTTTCAGCCTTATGCGGCATCCGAGTTTGCGACGGCGGAAAATGATTGCAATGCTCGCGTAATGGTGTCGTCAGCGAAGCCAGGGGTGTTCATCATTTCGCTAAAGCGCGAAGGAGCTGAATCCCCAGAAATCTGAGCGGAGAGAGTATACTGCCGTTGAGACTGGTTCGGCTTGACAACGGTTGGAGTCTGATGCGAGTGCTGCGACGCAAGGAGAGGGACAAAGGACAGGTTTGTGACGGCGGCGTTGAGATTGGCCAGTTCAGCGGGGTGACTGTTGTCCGTCAGATTCCACCTCAGAATCTTGCCCTTTGTGTGGCCGGTGATGAGCGCCGTGCCGTTGTAGTTCAACGCGATGCACGTCGCCGGCCCGGCGTCGGCATCAGCGACACCCAGCGGGGAGTCGACCTGTACGACAATGGACGACAACTCAGCGCTTCGGGAGCCAAGAAGTGGCTTATCGCCAAAAAACTCAACGAGGAAGATGGAGCCGTCTTCGGCAGCAACGACAAGGGCCCGAGCACAAGGGTCCAAGGTGGCGCACAGGGGGATCGAGGGGAACAGGAGAGTTCTCAAGACCTGACCGGTCTGATAGTTCCATACAATGCAGGTCTTGTCCTTGCTGGCGGAGACGCATAGGCTGGTCTCAGCATTGTCACCAGAGGCGACCACGAGGGAGGTGATGGCGCCGCGGTGGTTGGAGAGGGTCAGATCCGGCTCGAAGCCAGGATCGGCGCCGTACTCGAGCAGCCTGGCCAGAGACCAGACATTGATGTTTGAGTCATCGGACGCGGTCAACACGTGGCTGTCTGTAGTGGCGAGGCAGGAGATCGCCTGCACATGGCAAGGAGGGGTGGTGACGAGACGACCAGTTGCGGTCTGTACGCCACTGAGTCAGTATACGTTGCGATTTGAGATGTCGGTAACGAGAGTGAGTGAGTGAGGGATGGGCAGAGAAAAGATGAAAAAGAAAGCAGGAGGGATTTACATGCAGCATGCATACATGTTGCATAAAAGTGAAGGAGATGGATGATATGTGAGCAATGACGATGCGTGTGCAACACAGACAGAAGAGGGAAAAAGGAAAAAAACAACAAAAAAAAAACATACCTCCCAGAGTATCAATCTACCTTCAGCGGTTCCCAGCAGCAAGACGTTTCCTGCAAGAGCCACACTGCGTATCCTCTCGTGGAAGGAGACGAGAGTTTCCTGGGTGCCACGTTGACGCGAGTAGACGTGGACGTGGGCCTTTTGGTCCTGGGCGGCAAAAACGTGGTTGTCGCTGACGGCGAGACAGTTGGGCCCAATGGAGCTCTTCTTGAAGGTGGCTTTCAGACCCCATGCGGGCGCCACGGTATGGGTGTAGATGCCGACATCCTTGGGGACGGATGTGTTGGCGGCGATTGGGGGGCCACAGACGGCAGACACGAGCTCCTCGGTGAGCATCGTAGCCGGTGACAAAAAGTAAACAATGATAAAAAAAGAGGAGACTGGTTCAACTGAGAGTGGCGTGTTTTTTCTTTGGTCGGGTAGCGAACAAGGTATCCTTTGTCGTCGATACGCACGAGATGGCTGCTTGCTACCTTGAAGCTCTGGGACGGCAACGGCAACCCAAGGAGGAAAGGAAGCAGTCTAGCTTCAATTGGGTCTCTGGACTAAGATTGCGCTCAGACAGTGGGAATTTGGTATAAAGAATACGCAACGAATGGACAATGATACGGGAGGAAGATGGTGTGGCACGGCTGGAAAAGAAAATATAATAGAAAAGAGCCTAGAGGTAGTTGACTTTTTTTTTTTTTTGGCTGGACGTGGAGACGCACGGTCTGGAGGGAAGTGGGCCAATTGGCCTGGAGGCGTCCAGAGGCAAGCCACTGTAAAGGGAGCATGATGGGCGTTGTTGGCAAAGAGCCAGCCTATCTTTTGTTCGGAAAATAGTAAAATAGGCTGTATGCCGTGAGTTTAGTTATGATAACGCATATAGGTTTACTTTGCATCTTCCCGCAAGTAATGTCTGTTTGCTGTCGTCAAGGCCAATTGGTTCCCATGCCGTGCCATGTTCGCCGCTGGACCCTTGACCTTGCATTCGATAGCGACTGAGGTACATCTACTCCAGCTGCCGAGAGAGGCAACGGGGTGGCTTAACGACCGTGCCCGCTAACAAAAAAGAAAACCAAAGGCGCAAGCTGTTTGCTGCTCAGCGCTGTTAGTGCATGTTTGCGATGCATCTACAGGGGAAAGCTACGGCAGCTACAGCACCTGCCGCAGCACAGGGGCTACCCAGCCACAGCGCAGCCGTGCATTGTGCAGCGTCCTCGATTGGCTGCTGCAATGCGCCCAGCTGCACCACCATCCGCTGTACCTGCTAATGCGCTCTCACTTTGCTTTTCAAGCTTCATCCTGTCAAAAACTGACCGGCGCCGTTTTGTTTCTTTTTCTCTCCTCATTTTGTTGTTTTCCTCCACAAACCCAATCTCTTTCAGGCTAGCATGCCACACCTTCTCGACGACCTGTCTTGCATGCATGAATATATGATATGACCATACCCCATCTTGTGCTTTCTTTTTTTCTGCCCAAGGTGATCCATCACATCCCCTTGCAGTATACTGGCAATCATCGGCTGCGCATCATTCCAGGGTTGGGACGAGCGAACGGGGGATCGGAAACGGGGCGCAGGATCGTCTCCAAGCCACTCTAGCACTTCCTTTGAGTTTTATGCCATGTACATGCAAAGCAGGATACTATGAGAGAGAGAGAGTGAATTTAAACCATACCGAAATAAACACTCCTCTTGCTGGGAATGCGTTTCAAAATTTCGTGTTGCCTGAATACGTGCGCATAGTTGCGGTGCATGCTACTCCTTCGTCTGTGTTGACAAAAAAGCTGCAGCCACCGTGATGCCCTCGCCCGCGCTCACCTTAGGCTCACCCACTTACCCTCTTTCATATTACCCACACCACCGAGTCTCAGCCACAACGAGGAAGCGCACATCGTCCGTTATTGCTCATGATCTAAACAACAATGACTGTTTCAATTCATTCATTGCTTCGCCCTCGCTCGCTCGCTCGCTCCATAGGCGAGCCGACTTGCGTTTCCAGCTGGTGCCACAAAGGTAACGCGAGGGGTCCCTACATCCGGACCGGGTTCGTCTCCCCCCCGGCACGCATCGTAACTCTGTTTATTTCCAATACGACTTGCAACCTTTTGGGCCGCTCTACGTGCATGTATGCATGTCTCTCTCTCGCTCTGTGGGCGTATGTGTGTGGCTCTCTCTTTCGCTCTCCATGTGTGCCGCCCATTGTCCCGTATTCAGGATATAGACGCGCCGTCTCCAAAGCTCTGCAAGTCCCAACTCTGTTGCAATGGTCCCGAGCGCTCCCATTGTTGCGGCCACGCACAGCGACCGACATCATTCGACCGACATCATTTGACAGCGTAGCGAATCTTGTTTCAGCAACGTGAAGCGAACCGGCTTTCTGCTGCAACCCTGGCAGAGAGCTTGCTTGCCTCAAAGGCTGGCCATTTCTTTGCTGGCGATTGCTAGTTAGTCGACTCGTTATTTGTTAAACCCTGTGCTTTTTCTGCAAGTCGCAACAAGCTTTGACCTCGTTTCTTCTTTCTCCAGCCTCGTTGATCGGTCGACTGTTTTCTTTTCCGGTCTCATATTTTCCTTCTTCTTCGCAGTAGAGCCATCTCTCTCTCTTTTTTTTTTGCCAGTACCTACTGCAGTCTGCCGTCGATGTGGTAACCCGTGCGCTGGTTGCAGCCCAAAGAAATCCTCTGTGAGCTGGTACCTGTATGCGACTTGCTTTTTCCCCCATGTATAGTCTGGGAACTTGCTTCTTCCGAGAGTCTAACCACAGCACATAAAAAAAAAACGGCCATGATTGAGGCGTTTTTAAAAAAAGAAAACAAGATACATAGCCTGGCATGGCATGTCACTTTCGCCTAGTTCAGTCCTGCTTTAATTGTAAAAAGTCAAGCCCCTCCTCGCATCTTCATAAAAGATGTTTTGGATTCCCTCCCAACCCACACCTACACCCCGGTACCACAAAGCCATCCTTTTCGAGACTGTTGTAATTGTCTCGTCTGTTGCTGATTTGCGTCTGCTGGCTGCTGCGTCTGCTGCTCGCTGGCCCCTCAGTGCTCCGTGTGGCCAGCCAAGGCAAACAAACCGTCGGCTGCCCGCCCTTGTCTCGCCCGCCCACGCCGCCCCAAGATTTCCTGGCCCGGTTATACTCGCCCACTCGCTCGCTTTTTGGTTCAAGTTCAGCCTGGAAGGCTGTCTTGCTTTTGGCCTGATCTCGCCAATGCTCCCTCCCGTGGCGTTCACGGCACCCTCCCTTCCTCCTCCAATTTCGAACTCTTATATAGAAGCGCATCCCAAGCACGCGGCCCGTGGCTCAGGCTTGACGCACTCCTCGTTTCCCATGCCACCTTCCGGCTATAACCCTGCCTCCGTGTCACTGGATGGCTTGAATATTATACAGTCACCTCTCCCGCAGCAATCGCAACCCGCCTCGCCCACCACCACGACGGCTGACCACCTTGAGCACCAACCCAGCCCAGACAGCCCAGCCAAGACGTCGACCTCTTCTTCCTCTAGCCGCTCGTCGCTGTCAAGGAGGAGATCCGTTTCCAGCATGACGGGACTTATGCCTCTTACACTGTCTACTTCAGCCCCGAGTTTCACAAGCCCGATTCTAGCAGAGGACGGCATAGAGCCCAGGGTCGACCACTTAGACTTACCTGAGCTCCTCGCCCGCGACCTGGAACTCGCCAGTGACATCTTCGAGGCCAAGAGCATGACTTCCGGTGCCCCATCTTACTCGGTTGTCACCGAATACATGGCGCGAGCCAAGGCAACTGGCCACTTTACGAACCGACTCAGCATGGCCCTTCCTTACCAACCATCCTCCGCCCGCGTTCGGGTTCTCGGCGCCATTGAGGAGCGCGATTCCATGGCGTCTCTCCTCGACCAGCAAGAGCACCAGCATCTTCCCCACCACAGCGGCTACCCTGACACATCCGACATGGAAAGCTGCTCCAGTACCGACGACTCTTCAGGCATGCCGCCCCCATCATTTCGATACCAGCGAAACACATCCATCGTCACATCAGCAACGTCCTTGACCGACTCCGTACGGAAGCTCTCCCCTCAACCCTCGCCGCCTCCCACGGAACCGGCCAACTGCAGCTGGATCGACGGCGACTCCGACGAGGAGTTTGACAGTGTGGACGAGGAGTCGGACGACACACGAGAACCAATCTCACCTCTTTCGCCCAGACCGGCCACGCCGCCCACCGTAGCGGACAATGGCCCCTTCTCAAACAACCACAACCAGTCCACTGCCAATTTAAACACCCGATTTCTGCACAGAAAGTCTCACTCATCCCCTGCTATCCCGCATATTGTGCCATCCATGGTATCGCCTCTGCCCTCGCCACTCGCCCCTCGAAATTCGCACTCGAAACATTCCGTGGCTGATATCTCCCCGATCAAGTCATCTAAGGGCACAAGCAAGATTACACAAGAGTTTCAGCGAACGATGCCCCCCAGCCCCTCTCCCACAAAGCATAGGCGCCCCGAGTCACCCATGACTCCTAGAGCGCCGCCTGTTCCTCAGAAACACCACGAGCGCATCTCACGAATGAGTGAGGAGAGCCTGAGGAGAAAGTCACACGCCGCCGCCGTCGCCCGCCAGCCGGCACCCATCATAGAGTCGCCGCCTATGAGTGAAGGGTACCCCTCGGACGAAGAAGAGGTGGAGCAGGACAGCATCTTTGAGGACGAGGCTACCTGGCGGGATCCCGCCACGGACTACTCCAGAACGACCCCTCCAGCCTCACCACATCGTCACTTTGTCACCTTGGCAAACTCTGCCAAGCCCTATGTTCCTAATTTTGGAGGAGACGAGCTCGCCAGGGTCGTGCCACTCCCGCCCGACGTGGTGGAGACGCTGCGCGTCTCTGTCGCCTGCTTCCCGGAAACCATCCTGCTCTCATCCAGTCTGACCATTGACACCATCCGATCCTATTCCAAGAAGATGAGGCACCCAGAGGTGGATCTCATGAGACTCCCTGCCACGCCAAGCTCGGAAACCACCGTCAGAAGGTCACTCTGGGCCAAGGTGAACCCACTCCGCAGGAGCAGCTCCTCGAACTTGCGCAGCGGCAGCATGCACTCAGTCAACGGCAGCCTCAGTGGCGCCATCGGCGCAAACGACACACAGAAGACGTGGAGCGCGATCCAAAACGTCTTTGGCACCTGCTCCGAGTACATCTGCGACGCCCTCTACGCGCACATCATGGCCTACAACTACGTCTCCGCGCTGCTGGCCCGCCACGCCGGCGCCGCGCCACCCGCCGCGAGCATCGCCGACCACGGCGCTAGCCACCGCCGCCGCCGGACGACCGGCGGTCGCTTGTCCAGCGAGCAGGACAACATCCCCAAGAAGGCGGCCACCCTGCTCGGCCTGGGCGACGTGGCAACCCCTCCCCCCGCGGCTGCCCACGCGCGCCAAAGCAGCATCCTTAAGCGCACCAGCACCATGACCATGGCGACGGCGCCGTGGTCGAGAGACGAGCTGCTGCCGAGCACGGCCAGCGCGGCTGCCGTGGGCAACGATGCGCCGATGCGCACCGTGCAAGAGGGCCTCTACAAGTGCATCGTGCGGCTCATAGCCACGGCGCGCGTCATGGCCGTCAGCGGACGCCTCGACGAGCCCATTCGCGACGAGGGCGCCACCGACGCCGACGTCCTCTTCATGAGGAGCCTCTGCGAGATTGTGCGACTTGTCGAGGAGACGTCGTAAACTCATACCATGGGGGCTTGGAAAATCCCCACTATATGGCCGAGTTGCTGTGCAGCCCATGGCCTGTTCGTTCTTTTCTCGTATTGTGTGTCATCGCTGTACGAGCATTTCGTTTTGTAACCCACCCACAGCGTCATGAATTTTGGGATCTCATAGGCTTGTACAAATTGTTGGTTCCTATTTTTTTGTTTTCGCAATATCCCGCGCCGTTGTATACGGTGGCCGCCCGAGGGCATCTAGTTGTCTGCATCTCCAGAAAAAAAGGTAGTTTTTGAGTATATATACATATAAATACAAAACACCCAGTTATATAGTATTATCGCAGTCTACAATGCATCTATAAGTTTGAGGCGCTTACGCCTCCGGACCTGCCCACCCAGTCAGATCACCACGAGTTTCGCTTCGGTAGAGCTGGATCCTCTATGAAGCTGTTCAATAGAGTTTTATTCATTTCCAAGTCAATTGTGCCGGTCGCGTGCTTCCAGTCAGATTAGCAATGGGTACTCCGGCGAGGGTTAGTAATGGGCAGGAGATTTACCTGGGCCATTAAAGTCCGCCCCGGATCGCTGGACCGCGGGATGACACGGCCTCGGTGCGGGGCCACCTCACACAGATAGCTGTAAATATAGCCTTGCCCCTCCATCGTCCCCTCCATTGCCTTTTGCATCATCTCACAACCTCAGTACTTGCAAAGTTTCATTTTGATATTCGTTCTCTCGTATTGCCGAAAAAAAAAAACAAGAATCACAATGGCCACTGTCAACATTCTCTACCCGTCCGGTCCCTCCTTTGACCTGGACTACTATCTGGACAAGCACATGTCGATTGCTGCCGAGTAAGCTTTCGCGCCCCTCCCAGCGCCAACACTCAAGGTACCTAGCGGCGCGCGACTAACAGAATCCCACCCACCCGGTTTGAAGAAACTGGAAATCGTTTGGCCTGCAGGGCTACGAGATTGTCGTTCTGGAGCCCGGCCAAAAGTACCAGATCCAGGCCATCACCAAGTGGGACAAGATGTCGTCGTGGGAGGCGGCGGCGACCAGCGAGGCGGCCAAGAAGGTGTTTGGAGACATTCCCAACTTTACCACAGCCAAGCCGGACGTGGTCAAGGGCAGCACCCGCGCTCACAAGAGCCAGCTGTAACGAGAGATGTGATTCACCTCGACATGGAGACTACTTGAAGCTGATAAAAAGAATCGCCTGAATCAATATTTCAATATTCTACGGATCGCAATCCACCCGCCAAGGAACAAAGGTGATTTCTGTCAGCAGCTTTCCTGGCTAGCTTCAAGGTTGCACTCATTCTCTTGGCGACTTAGCCGATCGCGCCGTCCCAACGCCACTTGTAGCTTTTGTGATTTAATCTTTAAGCTCATCTACTGATCAAGGTTTTCCACATAGAATATTCTGAATCGCCAACTTGTAATCTTGGGGGTGGGGGCTGGGGCTGTGCCTCCACTGCTTGGCGCCTCGTAGTCATGACTTGTATCGTTGCTGCCAGAAGCTGCGGGAGGCAACCCCAACTACCGCTTACGATATTGGGACTGTTTTTACAATTCGCCAGTTTTCATATACTTGTCTTCGAAGAGAGTAATCGTACAAAACTTATGGCAGCCATGGGGGTAGAGACTCTGGTACCCCTCTAGGCGGTGATGGGTTGCGTGAGCTCGTCTTCAAGTGGTTCCGCGGCATCCTCGTTGTGTTTTTCAGTCTTTGTACGTGGTTCACTGTCAGACGCGCGCTTCTAACCCTAGACCAGCTGTTGTGGCACATGAAGCCCGTTTCGGCATCTTTTCATTTCCTCATCTTGAATTGAACACGAGTGGATCGCGAACAGTGGCGAGGTGTGCTTGTGAAGAAGTGAGGGGCGTACTCCAGCGCATTGTTCAGAACCACATTATTTGAAGCCGGTGAACGGAGCTTCCCCCACCATTTCGGATCATCTGACGGCCCGCCATAACCAATGACTAAAAATTTTAACTTTGAGCAAATAAATTAAGAATAAAGTGTTGAGGCCGCCTTCACCCGGGAAGAATCAATATTAATAAATCGTCGTCACCAGTCTACAAGTTTTGCCCGGCGTCGTACTACCGAACAGTATATACCGGATGCTTGTATTCTGTTTCATCCTTGATCTTGTGTCTCATATGTAAGATTTGAGGCTGCTTAGTTCGACTATAAGAGCCCCGATTTGTCAGGATCATTTACACTATCTTCTCAGCCAATATTTCTGGCAGACCTGCGCACTTTCACACCAACAGTTTCGCCTTTTTAACTGAAAACCTCTATCTTGACGAAATTCGACAAGTAACCGGACATTATGTGTGGTGTATCAGCTATATTGGTACGTCTTCCTGCCACGGCACTTTCCCATACACCCAAAGACAAGCTATCTCGCGAGACGCATGCGAGATGCATAAGTCCAGGATAAATAAACAGCCCTTGAACAATGCTGACTGTTTTCACAGCTGGGGGACTCGGAGAGCAACATGGCAGCCGTTGAGCTCCATGAGTCCCTCTATTATCTTCAACATGTCAGTCCCTCCTCGGCCAAGCCAATTAATTGCACGTTGTAATAGAGTAATGCTGATACCAGTGACAGCGCGGACAAGATGCTGCGGGTATTGCCGTATGCCAAGGCGGAAGAGTCTCACAGTGCAAGGGTGTAGGCATGGCCAGTAAAGTGTTTGATGACGGCAGACGCGCAACGCCGTCGGCCTTGCCTGGCTACATGGGGTAACTCTTCTCCAGCCGACGTAGAAGAGAGACGAAGCTAACCTTGGCAGAATTTCCCATCTGAGATACCCGACCGCGGGCACCTCCTCTGCGTAAGCTCGGCTGCAGTTTGAACTCGTGCTGTAATCAGCCAGTTACTAACAGCGCCTCGACTTTAGATCGGAAGCGCAACCCTTTTACGTCAACTCCCCCTACGGGTTGTCTATGAGCGTCAACGGAAATCTCGTCAATGCCCCGGAATTGCAGCGTTTTTTGGATTATGAGGCTCGGCGCCACGTGAATACGGACTCCGACTCGGAACTCCTGTAGGGCTCCCTGTCCCAAAACGTATGGCATTCAGGTTGAACTTACACCGTATCTCTAGGCTCAACATCTTCGCCCATGCCCTCGGCGAACTCGGCAAAGCCCGTGCCAATGTAGCTGATGTGTTTACTGCTCTGCGCGACGTATACGCAAAGTGCAACGGCGCTTTTGCCTGTACCGGAATGCTTGCTGGCTTCGGCATCCTGGGATTTCGGTACGTGTTGGTCCATGCACTCCCGTAGAACTGATGGCTTACGTATCTCCTCAATACTGCAGTGACGAAAATGGTATCCGACCGCTTTGCTTCGGCTCTCGGCCGTCAGAAACGCTCGAAGGCGCCACAGACTATTTCCTCGCCTCGGAATCGATTGCCCTGGTACGACTGGGATTCAAGAACATCGTCGATATCCTGCCAGGACAGGCCGTCTTTGTGCCCAAGGGAGGCGTTCCCCAGTTCGCTCAAATTGTCGAACCCAAATCGTATACCCCCGACCTTTTCGAATATCTTTACCTGGCGAGGACCGATACCTCGATGGATGGAATCTCTGTCCATCGCAGCCGACAGAACATGGGCTTGAAGTTGGCGAATAGGATGAGAAAGGTCTTGGGAGAGGATGTGATTAAGGATATTGATGTTGGTAAGTTACTCTGATCATGGCATTTGTCAAGGTTGTCTCGTCAATCTCGATGAAGTCTCATGCATTTGTTCACTGCTAACATATTATCAAGTTATTCCCATCCCGGAGGTAGGCATCTTCAGGATAGTGCAAGTTCCATGGCAGAGCATCACTAACGAAACTCTTACCAATGCAGACAAGCAATACGGCCGCTTCTACATTGGCCGCGGAGCTTGACAAGCCGCTCTCGAATGCATTTGTGAAAAACAGATACATTTACCGTACTTTCATTGTTCGTTCCAACCTTCGGTAGAAGCCAACGGTTGACAATGCTGACTCCTTCCTATGCAGCTTCCCGGCCAAAAGGCACGACAGAAGAGCGTCCGTCGAAAGCTCTCGCCCATTGCAGGTGAATTCAAAGACAAAGTCGTTTGTCTGGTTGATGATAGCATCGTTCGAGGAACAACTTCGCGCGAGATCGTACGTAATCCCACCCCAGATCATGACCGAGACAGTCAGGGCCTCCTCTTGAACCTCGCTGCGGAAATAAAGGAGGTTGAATATCCCGTGAGCACTTTGCTTACTGAAATTCACAGGTCCAAATGGTCAAGGAATGCGAGGCAAAGCGGATCATCCTCGTGTCTTGTAGCCCAGAGATTACCCATCCCCATGTTGTAAGTATTACGCGTCTCAGAAAACACGCATCTGAGCCCCGGCTCTGAAACATGGGAAACCATTGCTGACCTTCCTGCTCCAGCACGGCATTGATCTTGCCGACCCGGCTCGTAAGTATCGTCCCGAGTATATATAGCTCACGTGCATAAGCTGACGATAGGTTCAAAGAACTTCTGGCCCACGACAGAACGCTACAGGAAATGACCGATCTTATCCAATGCGATGGCCTTGTGTTCCAAACGCTCGACGACTTGAAGGCTGCTTGCATAGAAGCCGCTGAGGGCAAGACTGACGTCAAGGATTTTGAAACTGGTGTATTCTGCGGCGACTACAAGACCCCCGTGCCAGAGGCATATTTCGAGCGTACAAATCGGTTGTATGCCAGCAAAAAGAGAAAGAGCCCCCACACCGCAGATGAAAGAGAAAACGGCGGTGTCGTGGTTGCTAGCAGCGGCCCGCTAAATTACACAGTGCCTATCGAGGCGTCCGAAGAGGCCGCGAAAGACGCGGAAAACCGAGACAACCAAGAGAACCAAGAAGACATGAGGTATACATCTTTTGCTACTAAACGTCAAAATTGCGAGCTCCGGGGACTAATTGCTTCATAGTCTCTACAATAACCACCCGAACGGCCACTAAGTGCCACAAGGGCGTTGCTGTTACTCCGGGCTCTCAACATCGGGTCATTGGCAGGTCATTGAAAGACAGCACGAGGAGTTGTTGGGATGACGGTGGTTCGGTGGTCTTTTCTGCATAACTATTACTCTGGTAGTAGTTTTCTTGCAGTGCGGCTGTCTCTTTAGATTGTGAACTCCCCAAGGAGAAAAATTCCCTTTTGTCATGCATAATCATTTTTGTGTTTTTTTTCTCCTTTGCAATGAAAAAGATGGAAAATGTTTACCATGAGGCGATACATTAATTGATATATTACGTACAAGTATGATAGCGGATTTTTGTTTTTGCTTGCTTTGATTTGGCACTGTTCTGTAGGTTGGAGAGTCTTGGCTGGATAACAGGTGTGTTCTAGATGCCCTCGGCATCGCCAAACGGGCCAAACGCACACAGATGGCGAGCCTATGTTAAACTGACGTCGACGAGCTCACCAAGCTACAGTAAGAACTTATATAGCTGTCGCATACCGTGCTACGTTTTGCCTGCTGAGATCCGAGATGTTGCTAAATTTGTACACCTACCAACGTCGCGGCGTGACTTATATGACCGTCAGGCACACCTGTGACTCATCGCCGCCACATATTCATTGCTCGAAGCACTGTGTAATTCGCCCTTTTAAACAACGCAACGCTCGGCCGCACGCAAATCAGAAAAAAAAAACAATACATCCCGTTCTGATAGAGCGTCACTGTAGGGATGACCGGGCCTCCGTATTTTGTCACTTCGGGCAGCGCGCCTTCAAATGATCCTGGGACTATCGCTGCTGAAACACAGCGTCTCATACTCCGACGCCACTTACCATCAGACGCACCTGGCCTGACTGCAGCTGCCAATCATCCCTCCATTGGCAGTCAGCTCCGCGATGGCTTCCCTTCGCCTTACACGCTTGCCGATGCGGAGGCTTTCCTTGCACGGCCCAGGCCGACCGACGGCTCTGCGCTGTTTCCCACACACTTGGGTGTTTTCTTGAAGTCGGGAAATCCAGGAAATATCAATGGCGGGGAGCCAAGGTTGATTGGCGGGATCGTATTCATCATCTCGACGAATGTGAATTTCCGCACGTGGGAGCTGGGATACTGGTTCACGCCAGATGTTGGGCGCCACGGCTATGGCCTTGAAGCAGTGAACGCAATGGTTAGATTTGCATTTACCACGTGGGAGGGTTTGAACAGAATCGAGGCTGTGCCATATTCGACAAATATTGCCAGTATAAACTTGCTCCGGAAAGCCGGCTTCAAGGAAGAGGGTATAAGGAGGGGCTCCGTGTTTAAAGCCGGAACGATTCAAGACGAGCACATGATGGGAATCCTCAGAAACGATTTCTTGGAATTGGATAGATAACTGGACGAACTTTCTTAGCGATTATATCCTATTATATTCATGAAGATTAACTGTTGCCACTAGTATACGTCTATGTCGTATTCTGAAAGAGCTCAAGCAATGGTATAATCTGACCTGGGCCTGTCTCGCCTCTGTGTTCTGGAGCCTTAGCAAAGCGGCTCAATTCAGCACAGCTAAGAAGTTATCACCTCTTTTCTGCTTCCTTCAAAGTTTTTGCTTGCACATCTAGCCCCGATGGGGAAGGCCTGTTCAACATATCTACATGCGCATCGTAAATTGGTCGCCGTGCAACGTAGCTTGAGTATTGGCGCAGCATGTGACAGATCTGGAACGAACCGGGTTGAATCGATTAAGCTGATGTTCTCATTAAACCATCTGGAATACCAGCTGAACGAAACTGGAAACTTTGAAGTGACTGTGCATGGTGCTATGCTAAACTTTTTCTCGGGTGATGAGTTTGGATGATGGTGGCAGAAGTGGATGAGGATCCACGATGACACCGTTTGGGCTAGCCATCGGGGCCACCTTGACGACACGACACCTCAATCACTGCTCCTGAGTCGTATCCTATACGGCTTATACTTTGAGCCCCATTGAATAAAAGAAAGGTTTGGCAAATACTTTGATTCTTTTTCCTAATGGCAGCCTCTGTCGCCGAGACCTTGCCGGCTCTGTCCACCGAGGCCATCACCACGCTCATCACCAGCCTCGCTCTCCCCACGCCCGCCGCCATCGAACCACTTCGTGTCACCGCCGCCTTTCACTCCATCTACCTCGTCCACTTTGCCGCCGACGCCGCCACGCGCTCTATCCCTGCCGCCGCGCGCCGCCACCCCGATGACGACGGCACGGTGACGCTCGTCCTGCGCGTGTCCGGGCGCGACATCCCCGGCGCCAAGACGGCCAACGAGGTCGCCGTGCTGCGGTGGCTCGCGGCGCACACGGATATCCCCGTGCCCGCCGTCGTCCGCGCCGACGCCACGACGCACAACGCGCTGGGCCGGGAGTTTACGCTGCTGGAGCGCGTGCCGGGGCGCAGCGTCGACGGCATGTATGAGGAGATGAGCGACGACGCCAAGGTGAAGCTCGTGGCGCACCTGGTCGATGTGCTCGTCGAGCTGAACGCGCACGCGTGGCAGCACGTGGGTGGGCTGAAAATCGATGAAAAGACGGGCGAGGTGGTGCCCGGCCCAGTCTTGGAGGATACGTTCTGGATGGTGCCGGATATAGAAACATACTGGGGCCCGGAAGAGTCGGTCACGACGCTGAACCCGACGGGCCCGTACAAGAGCCACGCCGAACTGGTGCGCGCGTTCCTCGCCGTGTACATTCACGCCATCGCCACGCACGAGTCTCTCGCCTGGCTCCGCGCCGACCTCCTCCCGCGCCTCGAAGCCCTCGCCGCGCACCACCTGCCCGATGAGAAGCTCGCCGCGACGCGGCTGCTCCTCGCGCACAAGGATCTGCACCTCGCCAACGTCATGGCGACACCGGACGGCACGCTGACGGGCATCCTGGACTGGGAGTTTGCCGGCGTCGTGCCGGCGCTGCGCTGGGATCCGGTGCGCGCGTTCCTCTGGAACGGCCGCCGCAACGATGCGTCCGGGCCGGAAAAGGAGCGCCTGTGGGGCATTTTTGAGGAGATGCTGAAGGAGCGAGGTGTTAAGAAGTGGTGGGAAGAGGGTGCGTCGGAAGAGGTCACGGAGGTGTGGACGGTGTTACGGTTTACGAGGGCGCTGGTGGAGGTGTGTCCGCGGAAGCAGTGCGCAGAACTGGTGCATGGATGGCGAGACGCGGCCATGGCGGCATTAACAAAGCTCGGAGTTGAGTAGGGCGAGGACACAGATATGAAAGATATTAGGATCATACGTTTTACGACTACAATGTCACGGTGATAAACGAGGAACGCGACGATTTGGGGGGTTGGCAGTTGCCATTCATGTATTATTGAAATAGCGCGGGGTATCTTGTGCCAGCCTCCAAAAAAGAAAAAGAAAAAGACGGCTCCCGGCTGTTGAAGCGCCAGGATGATGAAGAAGAAAAGTGGTATCTATGCTTGTTGTGGTACATGAGCGCTGCCTCTTCATGAGTGCAGTAACATTATTGTTGAATTATATTTTCTTGGTTGGTGTCCTGTTCGCGCAGTTCCTACAGCGCCAGAGGACCAACCTTGTCGCCAAACAGTTCGTCGAACCACGGCGTCTTGCCCTTTTGGCAGATGCCGTCCCAAGAGATTGGTGGGAACGCCGCGTCCTTGTCCCCACGCGCCGGCTCGAACACGGTGACGACCTTTTCGTGCTTCTCCGACGCCGGGGGCATGTAGATGACCTCCTTGCCGTCCGACGCCACGGAGCCCATGCGCACAATCGGACGCACGTTGGAGCCCGTCTGCGGCAGCAGGAGGTGCGCGGAGACGAGCTTGCGCAGCTGCGGGTAGAACCACATGCGGCTCCACCAATGCTCGACGCGCCAGCTCTTGAGGTTGTCGACGTAGGCGTTATGGTGGATGCCGACGGGCGTGGTGCCAAAGTAAAAGTCCGTGTAGAGCGGGACATCGCCCCAGGCTACGTCCTTGAGGGGATCGCGGTATTTATTCGCGTCGCGCGTGGCAGCGGCGGAGGTCTTTTCCGTGAGCTCGGCGGGCACGCCGCGGACGCGGATGCCGTCGACGACGCCGGCCTTTTCCGACTCGGCCTCGACCTGTTTTTTGTCGTTGAGGTTCACAAAGTAGCCGTCCTCCTCAGCGGAGCACGTCGGCGGGATGGTGCTGAAGGAGTAGTCGAGGCCGATACCAAACTCGAAATTCTTGCCGTGCTGCAGGGCAGCGCGCGCAATAGGCACGACGTCCTTGTGTAGACTGGATAGGGAGCTCGCCGCGACGGTGCCGTTCCACGTCGAGCCGAGGTTGCGCATCCATTCGCGCCACAGCTCCTGGTCGCCAATGACCTCGCCAAAGAGCGCTTGATCGCTCCAGAGCTGGCGTCCGGTGCGCTCGGCCTCGGCAATCTTCTCCTTGCTGCGGGCGAGGGCGGCTTTCAGCGCGCCCATGGTGCCCATGATCATGCCGCTGTTGACGCAGCGGGGGCGGACTTTTCTATATTTGCGCGCGGAATCGAAGAGCGGACCGGATACCTTATCAGTGCCGGGGCCGTACATGTATTTTGGCATCGGTGACTGAGGCCAGTGGTCGTAGTGCGGATTCGACCCTGATTGAGGCCCCGGATGGCAGTCCTTGGCGGATGTGACGATGATGTTTTGCTTGGGTGGTGACACGGGGAAGTTGTCGTGGTCGCCCCAGGTATCGCGCCATTCCTGACGTATGCGCTTGTTGGCTTCTTTATTCAACTGGTGGTATCGCTGGATGAGCACCGACGGCGGCAGCTGGAACCAGATGTCGTAGGAGTCGACGAGCACCGCGAGGTCGTCGTCGTGCGCAATGTCGTTGGGGTCGTCGAGCAGCGCCTCGATGGCGGCGTGCAGGCTCTCGAGCTTGGCAATGTGGCTGCCGGCGAGGTGCCACTCCGGCCGGTTGAACTCGCCCTTCCAGTTGAGCAGGATGGGCAGCGGGTAGCCGAGGGCGACTGAGGACATGACGGACTTGCAGAGGCTGAGATGGGGCGAGTCGGCAGGCATGAAGACGCGGAAGCGACGGGTACCGCCGAGGTTTCTGGATTCCTGCGGGAGGGAGAGGTTCTGGAGCTGGGCGTGGGTGACGGTGCCGTCCCAAGAGGACTGGCGGAGGGAGCGGGTGAAGGACGAGCCCTTGGTCGCCTGGGGTTTGTGTTAGTATGAATGAGTTAAAGGTGAAATGGGAAGAGCAACGCACCATGAGGCCGGTGGCCATGATGGTCACGGCGACGACAAACACGGACAGGCGCTTGACATTGCGGAAGCGCTTCTTTTGCTTTCGCGACGGAGGCGCCAGAGCAGGTTCGTCGATGGGCAGGGCGAGGCGGCCACTGCCACGGCGAAAGTGCTTAAACATGGTTGATGCAGTGCCGATTCCACGGCAGAATCAATGCTTGGTGTGTATTATAGAAATAGATATAATGTCAAAAGATGTTAAAAGAAAAGTGAGAGAGCGAGAGTGTAAGAGCGTAACGGAGAGCGAGGGTCCGGTTTGTAAATGGGCTGCAGCATGCGACTCGCGAGTACTTATTGGGGAAAACGCAAGCACGCAAGCTAAAGGACAGCTTGGGAGTGGGTTGGGTGTGGAACGGAGAGGGGGAGCAGACGATGGGGTGGGAATGTACGGAGTTGAGGTACATTGATACGGTAATCTCGCAGGGTTATTTACGTGCATTAAGCAATGTACAGACAGTGTTTCTGTGCAAAGCAATTGACACAATCAGAGGTGGGCGGGAGCACTGGCGTGGAGTTGTTGTCTTGGGGTGACGGACGGGCTTGGCTTGGCGGCCGACTTACACGGCACAAGTGTATCCGGACCTTGCACAAAACTCCAGCTACTGAGCCGTCCAAGGATACAGAAGGGTTTAGCGTGTGGAAAAAGCTCAAGCGGTTTGAGAGCTATTGAGTTTCCTTGCCAAACAAGAACGGGGAGGCTAACACGGATTGGGTGCTACGGCGTCGTGCGTGTCTTTGTTGCGTGCGTCATTTTGCAGCGTCAGCCAATGAATCGAGGACGTGGGCACTTGAGCCGCAGGCATGGGGTGGGCTGGCTGCTACCACGGGTATGAGCTGGGCGATGTAGTGTGTGTGTGTCTGTTCGTTTTGGTGGCGCCCCCCTTGTATGTATTTGTTTTTTATCTGCCGTGTCTCTCTGAATCGAGGGGGTTGAATTACGCAATGCATGTCTTTTGCAATTCCCTCCCGGAGAGAAACTGCCGTGGAAGTCAGCTTTCCAGTTCTTGGCCTTTTCCTTTTCCTTTTCTTTTACTTTTACTTTTACTCTTCCTGTTTTACAAGAACAAGTTTGCGGTGCGGCTAGACGTGGCTTCTGTAATTTTTTGGGGCACTCAGAGACATGGTTGGCCCCTGTCGCCTTTGCTTCATTGTTAGTGGCTAGCTTGTCAGGGAGCGGGCTGAAGCGGGTTACCCTTTGCAGCAACGGCAGTGTGAAGTTTGTTAGCTGTCCTTGAAGTTTGTTGAGAATCACATGCAAAAAAGCTCTGGACGAGCTTGTTTCGACAACAGAGTGCGCCCCAAAGGAATTTCACAAAGTCTCATTTCATTTTGGGAATTAAAATTAAGTAAACAAGAAAAGACTAAAATTTTACAAAAAGAATCGTGTGGAAGATGTGATGGGAGGGTACGGGAATAGGTAGGTACACGCGACAAATCTTGGATTCATGCAGGCCGCACACCACCAGCTACGATCTTGGCACCTGCAGGCTGTCGGCTTGCCGGTCGGCTTCTGTACTAGACTATTCTTAGTGGTACAAGTGTGCTAGACACGGTTCGCTGTTTCTCGCCTGGCAGCCTGTTTTTCTTTTGAGGGGCCTCCCTTCGACGGGCTCAACGCTTACACGTGCGGCAGAGGGGCGCCCTCAGAGGGCCTGCTGGCTGATAAGCGGGCTGGTGTGGGCGGGCGAACTAGCACAGTCTCACAGAGACAGGGACCCCCTGCCAGAATGATGGTTATCCACTACGGCTACGACCATGGCATGAGAAAGGTGGGCTGGGATTTCCTTTTGCTCAGAGAAACTTACGGAGGACAACTGCTGCCAGTGCTGTGATGGTCGTCCGGAGTGCTGCGGGGCCGTTAAGTATGGGGCCATCGGAGCGATGGGGTCCCTTTTGTTGCTGCCCAAGGCTGTACCTTGCAGACGATGAGCACTGCCAATTTGAAAATAAAAAGTTGTCCAGGAATTGTTGAGAGTGGCTTACGATATCAATCAGTCTCGTGATGGATCGCGACTGTTTTGGATAACAGCGGGTGGGATATGTAACGGAATCGCAATTTAGCATGTGAATGCCAATTACAACTCTGTGTACCCTGTCGGCTGCTCTGCATTGCGAGGCCCTGTCAGTCTGTTACGGCGTGTGCCGTCCAAGCCGACCAGATAGTCACGCGAGCAATGCGCGTCTTCTTCTTGAAATAAACAGCTTGCATCTGCCATTCGCGTGACTCGGTCGTCAATGGTTCTATTTCTGGCAATTGGCGGCGTGAGAGCAAAACCACGCACGCACGCACGACGCACACGTACACCTATGTATCAGCCACTGGCCGCCGCCGGCCCGGCCTTTCAGCGCTGCGGTGCCGGGGACTTTCCATCCTTGCGAGAGCTGGCCAACTGGCACGCCCAACTTTTTTCAGTGCCCAGCTTTTAGCCTCCAAGGGGCTGTCAGTAGCGTCCCGCCCGCAACTCCACCGCCCACCATCCACCACAGATTTGCGCCAGTGAAGCCATTGGCCACTCATCGGCCTCGTGGGCCAGCCGCTGGCCAACAGCGCAGAGACAATCAGAGACAGTGCGCCCACCCCCGGCCTCTGTAGAAAGAGGTGCGTTTTTAACTAATTAATGAGAGAACTCTCTCCAATTCTTCGTTATTTTAGTTTTATGCGCCTGCAGATCAACTGCAGCTCATGTATCCGTAAAAGCTACGCCCTGCCCGCGTGCCTGCCTCAACCTCGGACCCGCGCATCTCCCGAGCTCTCGACTTGGACTTGGACTTGAGCTTCCTCGACAAAGTAACGAAAGACCAATTCGATATTCTGTGTGCCACATTGAGCAGCATGTCGAGCCCTCAGAGCCATGAACGGCGTCAGGCCATGAAAGCCCTGCGCCATCAGAGCATCAAAATCATCACCGGCTACACCATCGTCGGTACGTCCACACCCACAACCACAAACTCACGATGCCCTCGTTTTCTAACACACACTTCCACCACCACAGGCTTCTGCAATGTCCTCCTCACCAACATCATCTTCTCCTCCAGCTACCTCATCATCCCTTACACCCGACCGGCCGTCCTCCTCATCCAAGTCCTGCCCGCGCTCGCCATGAAGGCCCTCGCGCCGCACATCCTGCCGTACATCCCCTGGAAGCTGCGGCCCTTTTTCTTCACGGCCTGCTGGGCGCTCGCCGCCTTCGTCACCTCCGTCACCCCCGCCAACGTGCCCGCCGTCTGGCGCGTCCTCATCACCATGCTGGCCGCCGCCACCGCCGCCGCCACCGAAGTCTCCAGCATGGGCTACCTGCGGCATTTTGGGCGCGCCGGCCTCGCCGGCTGGGGCATCGGCACCGGCGCGGCCGCGCTGCTCTGGGCCGTCGCGCCGTATGTCATGACCGTCAGCATGCACGTCATGCTGCGCCGCGCGCTCGACTACACGCATTACTTCATCGGCGCCAGCTTGGTCGCGAACTTCATGATTCTGCGCCGCACGCCCATCTTTACGACAACCACGGTCGACAGCATCAAGTTTGACGTGCGCGCGGCCGAGGAAGGCGGCTCTTTCGTCGTTCTGGAACCGGAAGTCAACGAGCCACCGCCCAAGACGTGGACGGCCCGCGTCGAGAACAACCTGCGCCTGCTCGACCCCCTCGCCAAGCCCTACATCCGCACCCTGTGCTTCGCCTTCACGCTGCAAGCGCTCGTCGCCCCCGGCATCGCGCGCGCGTACGCCCGGTCCAGCCTCTTTGGCAGCTTCGAGACCTTCTTCGCCGTCTACCACCTCGCCTTCCAGGCCGGCAACCTCGTCGCGCGCTCCACGATCCTGCTCGTGCGCGTCCGCAGCCTGACGCGCCTCACGGCGTTGCTCGCCGTCCTTGCGGCCGCGCTGCTCTTCAACGGCGCGACGGCCGTGGTGTCCTCGCCGTATCTCGTACTACCCGCGCTCTTCGCCACGGGCCTGCTCGGCGGCGCCGTCTACGCCAACGTGTACGCGTCCGCGCTGGAGCAAATGGCCACGGACAGGCCCGCTGACGCCGAGTTTGGCCTCGGCGTGATTAGTGTGGGCGAGACGGCCGGCACGCTCTGCGGTGGGCTGCTCGCGGCGCTGGTTGAGCAGAGCCTCTGCAGCGTGGACGCGGGCACGGGCGCGCGATGGTGCTACACCAAATCTTCGGCATAAAAAACATCATTTCCTCATTCCACGGCGCTTTCAACAATGCGACATAACGCACGATACCCAGTCTTTTGTTTGTCTTTTATTTTATTTTTGGCATGTTTTATTGCATATACCCATAGCAGATAGCAGCAGGTCGGTGGTAGTTTCAACATTGAACGAGAATTTATCAACAAAACTCCAGTCTTTTCACCCGTCCACCGTATATTAAGAACGTTTTCTCAGGCCAATCATCAAAAACAGCGGGCGGAGCAGCTCAATCTCGTCAAACTCGCCGGCCTCCAACTCTTCCTTTGTAGGCAGCAGCTCGATAAAACCCGTCATGTCGAAGCCTGCCTGGAAGAAGATGTCCAGGTAGCCCTGCACTGTGCGATGCTGCTTGCGCAAACCGGGCGCCAGCCAATCAATCACACGCTCGCCCTCTTTATAATAATCGCTAAAGTTCCACGACTGCTCCCCCGTCTCCGCATCCTTGACTGCGCGCGGCTTCTGCGGCGCCGTGTACACCGGATGCTCGACATTGACCGCAAACACGGCGCCTGGCTTCAGCAGCGCGTGCACTTTGCCCACCACCACGTCCAGCTTTGCAAGATAGTGCAGCGTCAGCGAGCTAAACGCGAGATCGTACAGCTCGCCGTCTTGGCGCACGATGCCCTCCGGGTCGGCGTCGAGGTCCACGATGCGGTAGTCAATTTTGGTCTCGTACGCGGCGCTGTCGGCGTTGAGGCCGCGCGCCTTGGCAATCATGTTGTGCGAGATGTCGACGGCCGTCACGGACGCGGCACCCTGGTCGACGGCCCACCGCGCGAACCAGCCCGAGCCGCAGCCTACGTCGAGGATGTGCATGCCGGCGACGGAGGAGGGGAGGAGCGTACGCAGACGCTTCCAGAGAAGGTCGTTGTCCAGGTCCTTGCGGCCGGAGCGGTCAATGACCTCCGAGTAGGCGGTGAAGAAATCCTGCCTGTCGTAGATGTTTTGTGACATTTTGACTGATGAAAATGAATGAAGATGGGTTTGTAAATGGAAGTGGTGATGGAGCGATTGGCGGTCGAGTCTCTGCTGGCTTATATACACCCAGCGTTGAGCAGCTTTTGTGCCCGCTGAAGTTGACCGTTACGCGTAATTAGGCTGCAACGTTTCGGCGGGTCAGGATCTTTTCCTATTTGGATCGGAGAATTCTTCTTCTCCTGCTTGTTTTGGATGATGTTGGAGACTGGTTGAGTCACACCTTGGCGACGCATTGCAGAAACGAGATTGACCCCGCAAATAGAGTTTGTCCCGCTGCCAAAATCTAGGCATCGCGGGCGACTTTCCTCCTCCTGGCCCGCTCCTTGAGTCACTGGACTGGGTCCACGGTCCGCGGAATGCGAAGAACCGACATGATACTTTCGTTTTAATGAAGATTCATGAAATTTATGAATAGCAGACAAATTATGCTCCGACTAGGAAATCTGCACTTGACGGAAATACTCATCGCAACGGTCAATATTGCCGTTGCCCCGCCCGCCATCGCGGGGCAGATGCTGGCAGCTAACGATCAAGCAAACGGTATCGTTTCTATGATAGCACGTGAATTTCAGATAGAACTGAGGTCAAGAATATTGCCATTGATGCGACTTGGCCGACTTGTAACTTCCATTTTTTCAACAGCTCTATTTCACGGTTTGTCAGCATCTAGGTGGGATGCAGTACTGGCAAAGCCTCATGAACGCGCTCAGCATCGGCATAATATGACGTTTTATCCAACGAACAAAAGCCCTTCCAGGTTTCCTGGACTGCAGAACGTGTTTGGAGAGGAAGTCACAAACTAGTGTCCTGTCTGCAGGCATCTCTGCCATTGTCGTACTAATGGAGACACCAAAATAGATGCGGTGCGGACAATACGTCGAAACTTATGTGTATAATAGTACCCAAACAGATGCCACGCGTAGACTCCTTGCCGCCTCATTTCGAAATTGTGCCCCAAGGGTCGTAGTCCTCAGGGGTAGGTTCGACGGGCTCTGGTTCGTCGAACAACCCCCCTTTCTTCTTCTTCTTATTCTTCTTGTCCTTCTTACTCATGGATGGCCAGCCGAATACAGCTTCCACTGCTTCAGGAGGCGACTCTGGACGAGGCTGCTCTACCTGCTCCACCTCGTCGACCACATCATCAGTCAACACAGCCTCACAAACATGGGTATCGGCTAAGCAAGCATCGCTCCCAGCTGTTGTTACCGAATCAGTCGCAGGCTTTTCGCTTCCAGCATCACTGAATCGATCGGTGGTGTTGTCGTTCTCGTTTTCTCTGTCCAGGACTACAGAATGTTAGAAGCCAGCTTGACCCGGCAGGGCACCAACATTACCATTGACATAGAGTGCTGCAAATGTCTTGCAAATTTCGCTTCCGCTCCCGAGGACTTTCAGCTTAGCCTCGAGCTCCGTGCGTGCCGCACGACTCTCTGCCGTCTCTGCTGCAATGCGGGCGATGTCGGCGTCCTTCATCGTGAAAATAGACGTCGGGTCCATAATTTCGCTAATCTTGTCTAACACGCAAGCCTCGATTACCTCAACCGCAACGTCATCGATGAATCGCTTCATAGCAACCTAGTCGAGCAATGGTTAGCCTTGCATTCCCATACATTCGTGATGTTGTCTCACCTTGTAGTAGGCGTCCAGGCAGTCGAGGGCATCGGATGCGGCAGAGTGATCCATGTCCCGCTCCCGTGGAACACGCAGTCGCTCAAGAAACCGCCTAAAGTCTATCGTTCTGCTAATTGGGGTTTTGGATCCCAAAGCTTTCACCCCAAATTCCTCCTCCAGCAATGCGACAAGTCTGGACTCCTCACGCTCGTCGCGGATGCTTTGCAGAGTTTCTGTAAAGTAGTGGTTGTAGGTGATGGGGTGGCCGCTTTGGTGTGGCTTAAGCAGCCCAGAGAGCTTTTCGCGCAGGGTCTTCAGCAGGGAATCCAGATGCGGCTCAAAGACGCCGGACAATATCGACTTGACTGTCGTAGGGTCGGCGACATGGGTGATCAGGTGGTTCAACGACACCCTGACCGCTTTCCACACTTCCAGGACGTGGTCCTCGGCAATCTTTTGCCACGGCGACGAGAGCTCCTTGAAAAGCTCCGCAACAATCATTGGGTTGAACATGCCCGGTAGTTCTCTGCCTCGGCCCTTCTGAATCACCAAAACAATTTTTTCAACGCATTCGTCTCGAGTCAGGCGTCCCGACCCAACTTCCTCGCCATCCTCTGCAACTTCATAGCCCTGGCCATCAACGGCCATTTTTTCCGCAAAGTCTCGATTAAGATTCTGAACCACGGCACGCAAGCGCTTCTGATAGCCGACGGAAGACATAGTATCGCCGAAATAGGAGTCGTTGTATGTGCCATTGGTCGCAGCCTGAAGCAAGGCTTGGAAGGCTTGACTAATCTGGATGAGATACATTCTTTGCTCATAAATGGTGTTTCGGGGCAAACCGAGCTTCTCAAGGCACTTTTGGCATTCGGTAGACAACTCAGTGATTTCGTTGATAAGACTTGGGAGCTCAGAACAAATCTGGCGCACGAGCACTTCACTCAGACGGCCCCTCAGCGATTGAATGCCCACGTTCTGTGATGGAAGGCCAGCCCAGGCGCCAGAAGACAGAAGCTGCAGCTCGGCGGCATCACGCTGCGCAAAGGTCCACGCTTCCGGGTCCGCCTCCGTGTCCCGGTTTCTCAAGACGTGCCAGCCCAGACGGAACTCGACGTCTTGATTCCGTGCCAGGGAGATGAAATCGCGCTCGCTCCCAGATCCTGGGATCAGAGTATCTGGTTTTGTGATGACTCCCAGGGTCCTTTTACCCCCAGGATCAGCCTTGCCCGCGAGTTTCAAAACAATCTGGTTGACGTAGTCGTTCTTTGCAGACACGACAGCGAGGATGATGCTTCGGGGTTCCTTCATGTAGCGCTGAACCACATTGTTGATGAGGTCAATGTCCAAGGCAGATTGGTGCTTGTTTGAGGAGTGGATGAGGCCGGGAAGGTCCACAATGGTGAGGTGCGGGCGATCAGGACCGCTGACTTCGATGCGCAGGATGTCCTCAGAGAAAGCCTTGCCCATGGTCATGACTCCCATGGCCAGCTTAGCGCTCTCGATCAGGGCGGGCAGGTCCTTGAAGTCGAGCAGCCTCTCGCGGAAGTTGGCCAGGGAGGCTTTATCCAAGTCATTGCGAGAGTGGTGCGGCACGATAGAGACGTTGATGGAGGAAAACGCCGTCTTACGGAGGATAAGCTCGGTCGGGAAGCGGGTGCACAGGTTGCTCTTGGTAGGGAAGGGGACGCCGGAGATGCTCTCGAGAACGGAGCTCTTACCCGAGGACTGGTCGCCACAGACGATGATTTGCGGAAGCGAGATGTAGTGGCTGATGCCCTGAGAGCGCAGCGAGTCTACCACGTCGAGAAGGCGCAGCTGCTCCGCGGAGCACAGCTGCTCCAGCCCCTGAGCGGTGAGTGATTTGATTGCTTCACTCATCGGTGCAAAATGAAGAATTGATCCGAGAGTTGAGAAGAGACTTGTTGTTTGCTTCGTCTAGCTATCTGCTACGGCTCTGGTATTTAAATAAAACCCTGGCGGCGGGGTACCCTGGCCGTCGAAGCTGTGCCAACGGAAGCTTGCTTCGGCTGGTGCGCGAGCCTAGAGAAAAGAGGAAATAACTGAAACAGTAGTGCTTCCGGAGTTACTTTGATTGGTTCTTCGGCCGCCTTGCCAACCGCCACCTAAAGCTTTCAGCCCAACCGTCGCGGCCACACCAATACATCAAACCAGGGCGTTCTGCAAGTCTCAAGTAGGTACATAGACATGTGGTGGCCTACCACTAAAACGTTTACGGACCATGATACCGCGGATATAACTTATTTGGATATTTTCGAAGATAAACATGACCAGCACGCAGGGCCGTTACTTTTGTGACTCCCGAGTACGTAAAGGGGGAGGGGGCTACTGGAGCGCATGGTGGTGGATGACTGCCACATGGTGCTTGACAGCACCAAGAACTTTCGCCCGAAACCGCGCGAGCTTGGTAACCTTTCCCTGTACCTCCTGAAAATGCTCTTCCCTCGAAATGAAGAGGAGTTTTGCAACCTCGTGTACATCGATAGGGCGGATATGAAGCAGCGCCGCAGCCAGACGATGAGGAAGAATGAGCGCTATCGGGCGGTCGACCTTGACTACCAGCGCCATCATATGACTTCCTTGACTGTCTCATTGAAAACAACCTAGTTCATTCTTGTGGCAGACGTGCGCATGGTCCTTTCTGGTCCTTTCTGGTCTCGAAGGGCCTTGTCCCGTTAAGCTACGGTGACAGGGTCCGGCTTGTGGACAGCCGCCGCAGCATTCGATTGCGCTACGATTGAGACACTAGTTAGTTCGTTTCTGCTATTTCGGTGTACAGCAGCTACACGATTCGCCGCAGGAGTAGGTCGCCTTGCGGGGTTGGTGAGCTGGCAACGCGCAATCACACCCGAAGTTACGTAGGCTAGCGCGGGACAAAAGCAGTACTTGCTTCCGCATGGTAGTATGCCCTACATGAGGTACCATTTCTGGGTACGTAGGAAAACCGTGATTAATAGGCGGAGCCTGGCGCCGCGTTTAGACCTACCAAGTACACTGACCATCGCCGTTGACTTTGGCGATCGAAGCTACGATCGGGGTGGCCATCGCGGGGCAGATGGATGGTGGCACCTGGAGACGTGCAGCGACTGTTACACTAGTACTAGTAACAATAGCGATCAAGGAAAGCATTAGTCATATAATACTATATAAATATTCAATAAAACTAAGATTAGGATTAGTATTATTATTATAGCTTAGTTAATATATAACTTATAGTCTTTTAATAGCTTTATTGTATAGTTTAATTAGTATCAAGGTAGTATATAGTATATGTAAAATCTTATGAATGCGTTAAGTATTGATATAATATGAATTTTTATCTAGTGAAGAAAGGGTGTCCTAGGGTTCTTGGACCTCAAAGCGTGGTCGGAAAGGACGGACACCCTCTAGTCTGCAGGCAACTCGATAGACACCCACTAGTCTTCAGTCGGCAGGAATCTCTGCCGTGTCTCGCCATCCCGGAGCTGCACGCCAGGATTAGCTGAATCCTAGCATCCGATATGACCTGCAGTATGATGAAAACCCCGCTCCGTTGAAAAGCGATATAACAATCGAGGAAACTGCAAGCGCTGTTACTCCAGACAGTGGTCAGCAAAATGGTGCGCATAGGCAGTCGGCTCGCAGCTGCAGAGAAGGCTGATCAAACTTGCCAGAGTATCTTCAATCTGAATTGTCTTTTGCTCACTTTTCATTATCCTTGAATCTTTCATTCTAAAATATTAATTTTGGTCATCACACTTATATTCTCGTCACTGCCAAACGCCGACGATGGCTACGAGCGCCGTGAATAGCCGCCCACCTCGCCCTACTTCGCGAGACGATTTCGAAGTCGCCATCCTCTGCGCCCTTCCCATCGAGGGCGATGCCGTCCAAGCTTGCCTTGACATTGACTGGGACGACGAAGAGTTCGATGGGCCGCCGATCGACAAAGCAAAAGGCGATGTCAACTATTACTCGACAGGCGTCATTGGAAGCTACAACGTCGTGGTGGCAGTCCTCCCCGGCACGGGCACTAAAGATTCCACCGGCGTCGCGACCGCTCTCCGCATGAGTTTCCCCAATATTAAGCTAGGGCTTGTGGTTGGGATTTGCGGCATCGTTCCCGGCGAGGACAGAATCTTGGGCGACGTCGTCATCAGCAACGGCGTGGCGCAGATTGATTTTGGACGCGAGACCATCCATGGATTCAAAGTCAAGAACGCTCTGGGCGAGGCGCTATCGCGACTACCACTCGAGCTTCGCAGCCTGATTGCAAAAACAACTCTGCTGAAAGAGCGCAGAAAGCTTGCAAAATATATGCAACAATATTTGGAGGCGCTGCAGCAGATTCCGGAGCTGAAGGCAACTTATCCAGGCAAAGACCATGATAAGCTTTTTGCGCCGGACTACGACCATGAAGACGCGAGGAAATCATGCGAGGTGCTTGGCTGCAGCGGCACCCTGATTAAGCGCGCACGTCTTGAAACCGCGTCCGGCGATCCCACGCCAATGATCCATTTCGGAAACTTTGGCTCGGGCAGCGCCTTAATAAAGTCGGCACGAAAGCGAGATCAGCTCGCTGCCGAGGCTGGACTCATCGCCTTTGAGATGGAGGGTGCAGGCGCCTGGGAGCACTTCCCTTGCCTAGTCATCAAGGCGGCGAGTGATTATGCGGATAGCCACAAGGGCGACCTGTTTCACAATTACGCGGCGGCGGTAGCGGCTGCGTGCGTCAAGGGCTTGCTGCAAGCTTGGAAGCCGGCGGGAAGTGCGTAACATCCTGCGTGAACCTAGAATAGCGTGCTAATACTATGTAGCCAATACAAGAAATTACAACATCAGGATCCTTCATCAAGAATATTTTCAAAGTAGGCTGGTTGAAATCCCAAACTGTGAATGATGGCTCACAAAGCTATTAGACTGCCTCAGATATCTCCATCCTGCAGCTCTTGACAACGCATTTGACCATATCGAGAGCTTTGAAGCCGTCGGCTGGCTTCAGCAGCAACAGAATTTTACGGAATGGAACAAAAGAAGTGCATCTGCTTCAGATCCAGAACTCCTCGTCATCGAGGGCAAGCCGTTCTGTGGAAAAACCGTCTTGATGAAAGACGCTGTTCGTCGACACCGGGAAGCAACAAATACCATCACGCTGTTTTTCTTTTTCGGCAGCAAAGCTCATTCGAACAACGCCGGGTCTCAGAAGTCTGTTAGCTCATTTACAGACTTCTTAAAGAGTCTACTTGGCCAACTACTTCGCAGTCCTCTCGGCAAAAGGCAGCTGAACAGCAATGCGACGTGGGAACGAGCGCCATGGAGTGACTTGAAAGAATGGGGTAAGAACATCAAAGAAAATCTAGAGCCTGATTTCTGTACCAGTCCAAAGATTCAAGAAGCTATCGCGACCGTCATATTGGACGAAAAAGAAACGTTGATTTCGGACATAACTGCCATTCGCATATTTGTCGATGGTATCAGCGAATGTTCAGGAGCCGAAACGGGCAGCAGCTCGGCAGATGAAGACGAGGGATATAAAATGGCGATGGATTATCTTTCCAGTCTACTTATTTTGCTTCGATCAGCCGACATTGATACGGGCGTCTGTATCTCCAGGCGACGCCGCTCAAGGCCCGGTCCTGAAAAGCTCCCGATCAAGACAATCAGCCTCGAGGAATACACACGCGTGGAAGTGACGAAGTACATCAAAACGAAACTTGAGGGAATGAAAGATCAACGCCACGCGTTTCGGCTTTCGGCAATGTTGCGACAGAATTCGTCGAATGGCTTCACCTGGGTCAAGGTGGTGACGGGGCAGATCTTGGAGCGGCAGGATGAGCTTTCTCTAGAGGAGCTGGAGAATCTGGTGCAAACCATACCAGATAATCACGAGGAACTCTACAAGGCCGCTCTGTCCAATCTGCAAGCGTCCACTGCCGTCATGCTGCAACTGTGTCTTGTTTCCTACCGACCACTGACCGTGGACGAGTTTTGGCACGCGCATGCTTTTAAAGACCTCGACTTCAAATGTCAGAACATGGCGGAATGGGAAAAGTCGAGAGAAGGTCTTGCGCTACACAATTTCCACAACTCAATCCACCGAAGATCAGGAGGACTTATGGAAGTATTTGCCAAGGAGAAAGCTGAAGGCACACACTCTGAGACTCGGGTCTCGTTTACCCACCCGTCGGTGGCGACCTTTCTCCACGGTGAACAGGGACTCTGTCAGCTTCTTAAGGCAGATTCTTTGCCTCATGAGCAGAATCATTTGCTCTTTTTCAAGACTTGCCTGGGTGTTCTCAAACACTGTCATATAAATGAGAAAGATGACATCAAGCTCCGTGACTACGCCTGCGAGTTTTGGTTGCACCATGCGCGCGAGTGCGGCGAGCTCGCTGCTAAATCCCGCATCAAGTTGCCGTTGTTTATGCGCAACTGCCAGAAAGAGAAGCCGACTCGCTTAATCCAAGAACAAGTGCGTCTTCTGAAAAAGTCGCAAGCCAAGGAGCATTTTCTCTTGCTGAACCAAACCCACTTGGCGGTGGTGCTGGCCACGATGGGGTGCACGACCCAACTCAAGGAGCATCTTGCTACCTGCTCAGCTTGCAAAGAAGCGATAGAGCCAGGCGAAGATCACAGCACTGCCTCTAGAGTATATATGTCGGCTTTGATGAATGCTCTTATCGGACAGTGGAACGAGACGGCCGTGTTTTTGCTGGACAACTTTCCACACGATGACATCGACACCCCGTTTGGCGGGGTCACGTTGTTGTATAAAGCATGCTATTTCGCGAGCAATGTGCGCAGCGCAGCCGATCAGGAAGAACGAATGGCCTGCGTGCGCGTGCTTCTCAAGCGCGGCGCCAAGCCCTCCGCTCCCTCCGACTACGGCTACGAGTATCCCCTGCACGTGGCCATTGCCATGGGCAGCACGCAGCTCGTCTACGAGCTGCTGAAAGACGCCACCGAGGAAGAAAAGGCGAAAATGTTCACGGCCAAGCGGCGAATGCACGGCATGACGGCGCTGCACTACGCCGTGGTGGTGCCGCGCCCGCTGTACCAGCGGCGGCAGGTGCTGGAGACGCTGCTGGATCTGGCGCCGACGGGGCTGCGCCTGGCCTACGTGGAAGACGACAATGGGAAGAGTCCAGTTGCGTTGGCGGAGGGAATTGAGGACGATATTGCAGAGGAAATGGGGGGGATGCTGGACAGCTTGGAGCTATAGCGAGGGAGTGACCATTGTAGCCGTCCGGAAAGCAGACAAAGCAAATAAATTTTTAATTTCTCAAAACTAGATTAAACAGCTCTTGTTCCATTGTTACATTTCTCATTTCTCATTTTGATCAGGCGAAAAGCTTGGATGCTCTCTCGAAGTTAGATTACATTGCCCGAGGTAAACCGCAGCGCATTGCTTCTCAGATCAAAAGAAAGCCTTGGATAGCAATCACAGCACCCAGCTGCGCCGCCACGGCACTGGCTCCAGACTTGGAGCCGCCCGATTTGCCCGTAGCCTTGGGGTTGGCAGCACCCTTCACGTTGGTTTCGGTGGGCGCCAGCGTGTTCTTGCCCGTCTTGACGCCGGTCAGGGAAGTGTCCTGAGCTGCCAGCCCACGCGACGTCTCGGCCGCGGTCGGTGTGTACTTGGGCTTGATCGGGATCGATGTGACCTTCGTCGTCAACGGCGCGTACGTCTTGGTGGCGGCGAGGCGCGTCTTCGGGTTCGCGTCGCCGCCCGCGGTGCCGTAGTTCCACGGCAGCGTCGACGTGCGCAGCGGCTGCGTGGCCGCCGTCTTGAGAACCCAGCGCCGGCACCAGAGCTGGTTGGAGAAGGGGTAGATGTAGCATCGCTGCTGCTCTGTGCCGTCAAAGAGAAGCTCGTCGAACCATGGGAGCGGAATCCCATATACGTCTTTGTCGCCTGGGTTGCCTGGGTAGACGGGCACGCCGAACTGGTTTATGTAGAACTGGTAACCCCCGTCCTGTCAAGTTGGTCAGCGCAATGATTATGGCTTCTTCCATGGCAAAGGTGATTTCTTCATTCTTATCCCTTGGGCAGAATAAAGGGGCAGTGAAAATTGTAAGAGAAGCAACGTACAGTGAACATTGGGCTGTCGGGAACGCCGTTTGGTGGCGAACTGGGCACAGAACCGCGGCGGCGGACGCGAGCACATGACATGTCCTCCACAACATCGCGATGGAAGAAGCAGTCTGCCAAGCACACAAACGCCTCAGGTGAGACGTTGTTATCGCATAAACAGTTGTGAAAGTTGGGGTCCTCCATGGGGCACACCTCCAAGGCGCCGGCAACTGAGCATATCTGGCAGTCCGCGTCCAGGCTGCCGCTGATGATGATATTTCGCGGCGTCACGCAAACCTCATTGGCAATTCTGTTATCTTCCAAGTGGTCGTAAAGATCGTCGTTGTTGGGATCCGTGCAGGTAAGCGACTCGTCAGTGCGGATGCCGGGCTGCACGCAGTCCATGAGGTCTTTGAGAGATGCCTGCTGCCGTATGCACAGGTACTCATCATCGATGGTACCCGTGCCGCTGCAGCCTGGCTGGGTCCTGTCAATGCGAATGTTGTGGCATAGGTCATGTTGATAGAATCCGTGGACGGTGGTGACGAAGAAGAGAAGAGAGAATAGCCGAACAAGGTCCATCATTGATGACGGTAATCTCAAAGGCAATTAATTTTCAAGCAAGACAGAAGAAAGTAGAGTTTTATGCTACCGGCATGCTTTGGAAAACATCATGAGATGCGTGAGAAGACGGGCGGGCTTTATATTTTTTTCTGGCAGCGCAGAACGATGCCCAGAGTACCAGCCAGCTCTCTAAGGTGCAGCCGATCAGTACGTTGGTAAACTGGTGTGGTGGTCTATCAGCACCGACGCCTGCCCCCATGGTTAGCCATGCTTTACGGCGCTATGCAACTTCGGAGAAAATTCTTATTCGAGGAGAGTATTCTTATTCGAGGAGAGTTCAGGTCACTTACGTTTACAGCATGGTTGTTTGACTCCGTCAGCGAGATGTGACTACCACCATAGCACTTACACCCCCGCCGCAAGTTTTCCGCCAGGCAGGGCTTCACCGGTCTACGAGCAGCTATGTATCTTCTGGGAACCCTTTCAGCCCCTTTCTGCAGTTCTCAAAATAAAGATACCCACCTTGCTGACATGGTTGCATCGGTAGTTGTATGTTTAAACATCTCGTTGTTTAAGCTCCGCTGATGTTCGGAGGACTGTCTTAATTTGCCTCCCGTTAACGGGGTTCCTGACACTGCTGCCTGAACTCATGCACATAAAAAGTGGTGGGCGAACTCGTAGTACTCAGTGGCTGAAAGCGGTTCCTGAAGTAACGCTGCTATTCCTGCAAGCCACCTTTCCCAGGAGTGGTGGCTCTGAGGTTGCCTCCTAGCACACGATTTCTAGGTCCAAGAGCATCGTACGGAGCGGCGCTGGCTTGGCTCATTCATGGATAGAGCTAACAGAAACCGGAAGACAAAACAAGTGGTGTAAAAACAATCTGGCAACCGACGCTGCGTAAAGCTCGGCGTGAGCTGCACAAGAGACCAAGACCCGTGCCATGCCATGACCGATATCAACTGCAGAGGTAAAAAAAATTTCAACCACACCCGGTTCGTCGCCTCCGGCAGATGAACCGCACATTAACGAAGAAAAAAAAACCACCGATTGATCTGAGAGTTACATGTGCGTCATGGGCTGACAGCTTGCACATGCCCACTGATGCGAGGCAGGGTTACGCCAGAGATGAAGAAACGAAACCTCGCTATAGCGGAGATATGTGCTCTAAATTCCAGCGCGTGATTATTTTCGGGGGCTTTATTGCTGATCGGCGGGTGCTGCGCGAGGAGACTGTGCTGTGATGCCAAGACCTGCATGTTTCTCCCAAACAGGTAACACAGAAAGTTCAGCGCCTTCATTGGACGAAGCAACCCGGCCTGCCCAGTCCTTGCTCAATTTCAACCTCGTTCTCGTCTATCCACCATGCATTGTTCATGAGTCGCGTGGAAGCAAAAAGCACGGCATACGGGTAATGGAGAGGCTAACACCGGCCGTCTAGGGTCCCGGTGTGGCCCGCGGAAGTATCCGCGTTGGCATACCCTCCCCGCCCACTTTGTATGCAACCATCATCAGGCTATCGTCTAAATCTCGATATGCCTATTTTAGGAAAAGCTCCGAGGATATACTCAGATGACAGCAATACAACCATCCTTCTGAAAGAAGCAGGTCCCTCTGCTCAACTCACCGGTCTGGATCCACTGTCTGCCTTGCTTGGCCCGAGCGGTAGGCAACACGAGCTTTCGATCAGCTCTCAGAACATCAACCGCTAGTTGTTTCATACCCCTGATCTCGAGGCGCTTAATTTTACCTTCGTTTTCGATTCTCCTTTATTCTTGGGAGTATCATGGATGCCAAGCCGTGATTGCTCCTGGGCTAGGTTGGCCACTGCGGGAGCGCACCCCGGATTACGTCTCGAATCGGATCGGCCGACTAATCTGACCAGAGGTCTTGCCCAGTGATATAGCAGGCCTTCTATTACGTTATGCCTGCTTTGACTCGGCACACATTCCGTTTTGCTCTATCTCCTGCAAGCCCAGGTTGCCACGCTCGCACACACGCACATTCTACCATACACTTCCATACACTTATAACTACAGCAATTTTCTGTGCAAGGAACCATAGAATATTTTTGTTATTCATAAGGTCTCGAGGTAAAATATGCCGCTAATTGTCATCAAAGTTCACTTTCCGCCCCCGTGCACAGGTTGGCGCACCTAGTAGTCGTCATCATAGTCATCGCCACCGCCGTAAGTCTCTTCATACTCTTCCTCATATTCCTCGCGGGCCTCTTCCAGCTCCTCACGGTCGCTGCTACTGGCTGACGAGGACTCTGCGTCGCGTAGAGCCTCCTCATAGCGCTCCCTGGCCTCTTCGACCTCTTCGCGATCGCTCGATGAGACGGATCGGCCGTCAATGTCGTGCGCGGGCAAGACGGCGGGCACGGCCGCCTCCTCCCAGCGATCCTCGTCCCTGTGAACTCTGTCTTCGAATCGATCCTCGTCGTGGTGGATTCTTTCTTCGAACCGGTCCTCATCCCTACCGAGTCGGTCCTCGAACCGGTCGACTCTGTTCTCGATGGCGTCTTCGGCGTGGTTGAAGAGGTACGAGCCGCCTACGCCGGCGGCGAGACCAGCGGCCGCACCGAGAGCCAGGCCGCCGCCCATGCCCATGCCGCCCCCGCTCGCCTTGGTCTTACCAGGAGGCGCGCCAGAAGGGGCGTTGTACTGCTGCTGGTACTGTTGCTGAGGCGCGTCGTAGCCGCGATAGTCACCGCTGGGAGGGGCCGGCGCATAGTAGCCGGGAGCCTCCCACTGGGTCTCGCGCGTGCTTTCGTTGACGTAGTACCAGCGCTGGTGCTGGTGGTCGTAGAACGGCCGCCATTCGCGCGGAATCGGGGGCTTGTCTTGCGGAGGCTGGTATGGCGGCGCTGGCGGAGGAGAGCCGTACTGGTCCTGCGGGGGTGGCGAGCTGTATTGTGAAGGCGGAGGTTGCTGGTGTCCGTAACCTTGCTGTGCTGGAGCATCTCGTTAGCCAAGCTCGGAAGCTCGTGAGTTGACGGCGTTCCACTTACGAGGGGGATATTGGCCGTTGTTTGGCCCCAAGCCCATGTTCCCAAAACTTTGGGACAAATTATCCTGATACGCAGCCATTGTGTTGTATCGGTGCCGATATCAGTATCGTCGTAAATAACGCAGAGCTCAGAATGCGACTGTAGCTACGCTCGCAGCCTTGGGTCGCAGGTCGGGCGTGGCGGGGTTGATGTAGACGAGGGGTGACAGCTGTCGTGGTTTGTGTAAGAGGAAAACGCCAAGCCAAGGCAGCTTTAAGCATATAATCACAGACCCAAGCCTTGCTGCAGCGGGCCGCTCGGGATGCGGAAACAGCGCGCCATTTTTTAAAGGGGACCTTTTTTGAAAGGTACGTAAAGCGGTGCGGCAACGCCGCAGGCGACCATGCAGGAGGAGCGCATTCTGACTGGGGTCTGTTGTGGGCGAGGCCATTCACTAGCCCGGCGGAGGCCTCAAGTCGGCGGCCGAGGGTCATTATGCGACTCGGCTGTGATCAGCGGGGTATGAAGAATGATGCCTTGAACAAGAACAAAGGAGCAAATTAATTATCAACTAGATAAGTTCACTCCCTGTAGTTCATATTCCATTTAAAGTGACTCGCAAGAGCGGTGTATACGTGGAAGTCCGCTCATATGCCGCAAGCCTACCCTACGCTGGGATAGTCTGATTTCTGACGGGCTTCTGCAGGAGTGATGTAACTTGCTTGCTCGCAAAATCATGCGATGATGAAAATCACGCTGCGAGGCGTTTTAACTCAGAAATCAATGGCTGATTTGAGGCTGTCTGTGTGCATACAGTACATATGACACATGCTTGGATGACACCATGATATCTTTAGCAAGTACAGTTAGCAACTGGTCCACTGCTAAATTCAATAATCTGTAGAACCATACTCGTAATCTCTAGTATCATAACCACACAAGTATAGTCGTACGAATTATCCCTCAAGCAGTTTTGTATAAGACCGATTCGTAGGTCTCTGTGACGCCGCTGTCATATGCCACCTCCTGCCAGTGGTGCAGATCTATTGACTTGATCCAACTACGACTCGCGCCAGTGCGCTACCGAACATATTACGGGGATAAGGTTGCCTCAAGGTGCGAGACAGGTAACAAGGTACAAGATTGCCACAGTGAGCCACAGGGTCGATTCGTCTCACCAGTAAGTAGCTGGAGCAGAAATGCCGAGACAAGGCTGTCGAGCCGTGCACTATTTTGCCCGAACCTAGTTAAGACAAGGCGAAATACAATTACGGCTGGTAAAATGGCCGATGGCCGGCGTTGAGCTTGGCCGAAGCTTGGCCTCCTTGGCTATTATTACTAAGTAATATTTAGTTGATTCTTTGTTCAATTGTTGCTGGTTGTCTGATACTGCACTGGTCGAGCCCAGTTCGCCCAGGCTAATCCCTTCAGAGAGCTCTGCTCCGCCTCAATGCGAGCCCCGCTATGATGCTGCCCCTCAGGTCAGCCGTGAGCCGGCCGCCTTGTAATCGCTGCTACACAACCTGTTTTAACCTCTTCGCATCCCGTTTCCTGCATCTAAACACGTCTCGCGATCATCCAAATCACATCGCGCTCCTCACATCCGCATCGAGAGACGCCACCTACGCTCGTCGGATTTGCGACGCACAAAGACCAACACATCCTAAACAGCCCCGCACCCTCGAACGAATTCACCCCGCGCTGTGACGAACCGATTAAACTCGCGCAGACGTCGCACCTCGCAACACACAACCCAACCACCTCGCCTCGTCTCGCCATCATGTCGGGATACCCAGGCCAGGGCGGCTACGGCGCGCAGCAGCACAACGGCGGTGCCTCGGGCTTCGGCTACGGCGGCTCGCCCGCGCCCGGCTACGGCTACAACGGTCCTCCCCAGCACGGCGGCTACGGTGGTCCTCCTCCGCCTCAGGGATACGGCGGCCCTCCTCCCCAGCACGGCTACGGAGGTCCTCAGCAGGGTTACGGAGGTCCTCAGCAGGGTTATGGAGGTCCTCCTCCTCAGCAGGGCTACGGACCTCCGCAGGGTTACCACGGCGGCCCGCCCCCGCCTCCGCAGTACAGCCGCCCGCCGCCGCAGCAGAACCAGTACCCTCCCCCGAACCGACCTCCTCCTCCCGGCCACGACTCCTACGGCTATCCCATGGGCGGCGGCGGCGGTGGCGGCGGCTACGGCGGCCAGCGCACGGGACCGCCTCCGCCGCAGGGCGCGCAGCAGTTTGGTCACGGCGCGCCGCAGGGCTACACCTTCCAGTACTCCAACTGCAGTGGTCGTCGCAAGGCCCTGCTCATCGGCATCAACTACTTTGGTCAAAAGGGTGAGCTGCGCGGCTGCATCAACGATGTGCACAATGTGTCGCGGTTCTTGAACGAACGTCACGGCTATAAGTGGGAGGACATGGTGATCCTGACGGACGACCAGAAGGATCCTCGCAAGATTCCCACCAAGCAAAATATGCAGAACGCTATGGACTGGCTCGTCGCCAACGCACAGCCCAACGACGCCCTCTTCTTCCACTACTCTGGTAAGACTGCTTTCCCAGGCTCTTTGATTCAACAACCACTAACGTTAATGTAGGTCACGGTGGACAGACCGAAGACTTGGACGGCGACGAGGACGACGGCTTCGACGAAGTCATCTACCCCGTCGACTTCCAGCGCGCCGGCCACATTGTCGACGACGAGATTCACTACCGCGTCGTCCGCCCCCTCAAGCCCGGCGTGCGTCTGACGGCCATTTTCGACTCGTGCCACTCCGCCACCGCCATGGATCTGCCGTACGTCTACTCCACCAAGGGTGTCCTGAAAGAGCCCAACCTGGCCAAGGAAGCTGGCCAGGGTCTTCTGAGCGCCGTCGGCGCCTACGCGCGCGGCGACTTGGCCGCTGTCGCGAGCACCGTGTTCGGCTTTGCCAAGAGCGCGTTCAAGGGCGACGACGCGTACGAGAAGACGAAGCAGACGAGGACATCGCCAGCAGATGTTGTCATGTGGTCAGGCAGCCGAGACGACCAGACATCGTAAGTACAGACGGAGGCTTTTAGTTGATTTATGCTAACACCTTTTCTAGTGCCGACGCCACTATCAACGCCCAGGCCACCGGTGCCATGTCATGGGCCTTCATCACGGCGATCAAGCAGAACCCCAACCAGAGCTACGTGCAGCTTCTCAACAGCATTCGTGACGTTTTGGCGTCCAAGTATACCCAGAAGCCTCAACTGTCGTGCTCTCACCCTCTTGGTAAGTAAAAAGATCTTACGCTAGCTTTGGAGTCAGTGCACTAATGAAACCAGATACGAATCTCCTCTTTGTCATGTAAATGGCTGGCCTCCGACGTGCATTTTGGGTACCTGTTTCTTTACTGTTTTACGCGTTATGAGTAGGCTTATAAGGCAAAATGAATGACTGCTACTTTTATGATGACTGTTTACATGTCTCGAGTTGAAGTGATAATGTCTGACAATTGTGATGGCGTTTATATATGCTAACTACTAGGAGCAAAGAATGTAGCGATTCTGATATTTGTTAGCGATACGGCTACTGGCAGACCAACTGAACATAGGCCTTAAAGACATATTTGGGAGAAACTTACCCCATGACGAGAAAGCAGGCACACAATATGCCACCTTTGAGCCCCGTCGCCCTCCGCTTATCTCCCACGCGACCGGCGCTCAGCACCAGCAGGTTTACCAGCCACACGGCGCCGAGCAGCATCGCCATCTCAAAGACGCCGAGCGCCAGCGTAACCGGCCGTTCTAACGCCCAGCCCGCGAGCACCGTCAGCGGCGCGACACACAGAGCGATCTGGATTGCCGACCCGGCCGCCACAGCCACGGCCAAATCCAAGTTGTCGCGCGCCGCCACGGCCACCACAGTCAGGTAGCTCGACAGATTGCCCGCCAGCGGCAGCAGGATGAGCCCAATGACGGCCTCGGACAGTCCACGCTGGTGCGTCACGACGTCGAGCGTGGTGCCAAGCAGGCGCGCGGACACGGCGAGCAGGATGGAGGCGATGATGATAATGGTTGTTGACGCGAGGATGGCGCCGAGCCGGCCACTGCTGCTGCTCTCGGGTGAGGTGAGATCACACTGCTCCGAATTGTGCCCCGAATCGAGCTCCGCATTGTGCATGGTGGCGCGTCGGTCCCGGCTGATAACCCGTGCGAGGCCGGCACGCGCAAAGGAACGCGGTATGCTGATGCTCATGATGGACGAGCCGCGGCTGAAGCGGCTGCTTCTGGAACCGCCCGAGGCAGAACGCGACTGGTACCGGCGCATGTACGGCGGGAGCAGCAGCGGCGAGGATGCCGTGGGCGCGCCGTGCGGGCCGTGGGCGCCGCCGAAGAGGGAGCGTCCCCGCGGGGGTTCCTCGTCGGGTCCGTCAGAGTCAACGCTCGCGGGACCAACCTCAAAGACGCGGCGGACGTAGAGGTTCGACGTGGGCTGCGTCTTGGCGCCGGCGGCGAAGCGGAGAGTGCGCGGGCCGGGTGTCAGCGGCGACGAGGTGCGTCGGAGAAGCGGCGGTGGTGTGACAGGTGCGCGCTGTCTCGCTGCCTCTTCGTCGTCGTCGTCGGACTCTGATGGGGTGCTCTGCATGGTGTGCAGGAAGTAGGCGACGTACATGACGAGGATCAGAATGGAGGACGCGCGGCTCATGTTGATTACAATGGTGTCAATGTTGCCGATGTCGTTGAATGAAAAGCCAAATGCAGTCTGTTCATGTAAGTGTCGGATTTTGGTAGAGCAGGGCTTGGGAGGCATACAGGAATCATGAATACAAAGACGGAAACGAATAGAAGACAGGCGAGCATTTGCGTCTCGGTAGTGTCGAGAGAATCATCGCCGTTGGTAGCGTGGGTGGCGATGAGGGCGCTGCCGAGGATGGGAAGCAGATTGACGAGGATGGAGCCCAAGATCGAGGCTTGCACGATGCGCACATGGCCATTAATAAGAGTTACACTGTTTGCGTTAGACAATCACACATTGCTTTTATTCTCAAAATGTTTACTTACAAGCTGTGAATTGGTGTTAGTTATGTTAGCGTTAATTGCCCTGAGAAGCCACTTACAAGAGAATCAGCTCAACAATGTTCCCTAGGCTAATGTTCAGAAATGCGCCAACCGCATCGCCCGCTTCTAGAGAAATCCTCTCCGTTGCGTCTGTTAGTAGAGAAGACAGCGGAACAATGGCGATGCCGTTGACGGCAAACACGACAATAGACGGTGCGCCCGCCAGATATGCTGCCGCGCCGATAGGGACGCAGATCAGTAGGCCGTTGATGTACGGTGCAAAGATCATCTCGCCAATCTCGGCCGCAAACGCATTCGCGTTGGTCACGACACAGCTTTCTTGGTTGTAACCGTCGCTGCCTTCATCGTCATCATGGTCAAATGTACGGTAGTGCGGCTGCAAATCGGGCTGCTGCGGGCGCGCGCGGTGCCATGCGGCGGGTTCACAAAACGCACGGCCGAGGCTCGCCCAGGTATGCAGAATGTCACGACAGGCATCTATCCCAATCCGCCAAGCTTCTAATTAGCAAAGCACTGCCACTGTGTGTTCATCCCGCCACAATGATGAAGGAAGGATTCAAGTGAGGCTCACTTGCAAGGACCTGAGCAACAAGCCCCCGGCGAGGCTGGTGGCGGCCATCCGGCTTGGCATCATGACAGGCCCCGTCGCGGTGATAGGCTGGGAGACGCAGCGCCAAGGCTGGGGAAGCGGCGGCGTTTTGGTGGTGTTGGTAATCGTGCGACCAGTGGCGGTCATGCTGCTGGGCGGCATCCTCGTTCGGGTTCGGTGATGTGCCGGCGGTGTTGGCAGCAGCCATTGAACCCAAGACTATCAAGTCAAGTCTTTGGGGTAAAGGAGTGAAGGAGCAGGGTTATTAATGTATTATATGGTCTTGGCAGAAAAAGACTAGGCTGTTTGAATATAAGTTTCAATAAAGAACATAAGGTGCGGGCACATGTATACGTCGAACATGCAGCCTCAAGGTGGGATGGGCAAGAGGGGTGTGTGGATGGACGTCTACAAATATCGCGCAGGGTGTGTTTGTATTCAGAGCGGTGAATTAAACTCAAGACGGGACACGGCTGCAGTACGATGCGACAAGTGACAGGAAGTGGGAGGCCTCGTCTGGTTGCTTCGCTCGATTCAAGGCTCTTGTTTAGCAAGGTGGTGCTGCGGGATATTTGGATTTGGTCTCTTGAAAACGGGAGGGGGCTTGGAACCCGAGACGCGAACATGGCGTTTTTTGGAGGCAGTGAAAAAAGAAATTGGACAGCGGGGAATCAGGTCAGAATATGCGGCATTTATTTTACAGGAGGTGAATTTTACGTCAAATGGGATTGCTATTTTGAGCGTGGGATCAATCGGCAAAGTCTCATTTCGTGTAAGTGAGAAGGAGCATGATGTGTCGATCAGCTGCCACGTTAATGATGGGCGGGGGCCCGCGGACGACGGGGCCGACAGCCAAACGACAGAGGCAGAGGGGTAAAAAGTAGAATGAAAGAGGTTGAATGCAGCCTGGGCAATCCACCAACCGTCCATTGGACAGAGGCGGGAAATACATGCCGTGAGGGGATGCAACGCACGGAGGAAACTGGTGGGCAACTCGAGCGATTTTCTGCAATAAAGAGGGACCTTTTTACAAGCGGGCCAGAAGGATTCGCCCCTGCTCCAGTGAGGGACGCGAAGCAGGCAGGCCAGATGCCGAATTAGGCATGTGCTGTGCATAGTTTTGGGGGGGATTCATTCGGGTGACTCCGATCGAAGCGGGACGGTGCATGGTGCGCACGAGTACTCGGCTTGTACTACTCCAGCAAAGCTAACAATTGCACTGGCCTACTCGTTTGGCAGCAAGGGTCGTCCCCTGCATGCATGAGAGACAAGAGAAAGAAGAGGCTGAAGAGGCTTTTCCTGTGTGTCTGTTGCAGTGTCGCTGGCAGCTGAGGGGTATTTGCCAGCGGGTCTCGCTATGGTAGGATCGCAGCGAGCAGCTCTGGGCAAAGGCCTCGGCGCATATCATCCCCTCCAAGTTTGCAAAAGTCATTAAATGTATTGTGATGCCTCGGGTGGCGAGATGAGAAAGGGCCAAGGCAAAAAGTGGTGAAGGTTTGCCAAGAGAATAAGGCCGTGGGCAGAGATGCCGTGCACAACAAACTGCAACATGCGCCATGACGACACTGGACCAAGGGAGAAGGTCACCAGGAGTGTGTGAGGGGTAATTGAGAGCAATAAACAACTAATAAACTAGGAGGGTAACTACTAGGTCGCTGGTCTGCACTATGATGGCGGGCTACATCATCACCACAACCCACCACACCGATCGGCCCTTGGCATGCGCTGTAATTACAAAACTATGGGTTCGGTTGGGTGGTTTGCTGATGCACGCCGCATTCGGGCTGCCTCCCGTCCCACTGGGGCTCAAGGTGGCTGGCTCCACGAGGCTGAATCTGCTTTCGACGGTGAGAAGAGGTGCTGTGTGCTTGTTATGCTGAATCAACAGCAACAATCTGGTAGAAGGAGAAGAAACATAATCCTAAAGAAAAGTATTAAATGGCTAGAATTCAGTGGCATCTAGGTGGCGAGTCAGTCATCCCATCACCATCGCCAATCCCTCGCTTGGAACTACGACAGTGGCACCACCATCACCTGTAATATCGCAACGTCACCCGCCTAAGCCCCCTACAGGACCCCATAATACACCCTGGCACCTTTGCGTGGTTGAATTCAGGCTCTCGCATCGCCCAGCCCAGAACTTGTCCTGCGCCGAAAACCTTGCTACCCTCGGGAACCGGGCCCGGTCTTGATGGGCATGGCTAGCCGCCTTGCTAGTTTTGTTAGTTGAAAGAGGGGAAGAAAAGGCCCGGAACGGTCTTTGTTGATGTAACTACTGATTGCCCCCCTCCTGCGCCCCGGTCGCGAAAAGAAGCTTAAAAAATTGCAACAGAATTAGATGAGCATCTCGAGGAAATCCTGCATGCCCTGGTCCCAACCCCCGGTCCACCACTTTCATATACACCACCTCCATTCCATCATACTGCCCTCCATCTGAACACGCGCCGACCGCTATCTTTTATTACTATTATTTTCATCTCATCTATATCCCGGTCCCATATCATCACCACTACCACCACCACCACCACCATTCACCTCCCTATCCACCACACACCCACACCTCGTTGCACACGCGCATCCATATAAAGGGACCACCACACACCGACCTCCCTCGGCCTCTTTTCTTCTTCTTCCCACCCATCTATTCACCTCCTACAGCATCAACATCACAGGCATGAAAGTTCGCGCCGCCACTGACGCCGACGTCCCCGCCATCGCGGCCCTCGTCCTGGCCGTCGCCTCGGCCGAGGCCCCCTGGAAGAGCTACCTGCCCGCCCGCCTGCGCAGGGATCCCGCCTTTGTCCAGCACGCCGAGGCCGTCGCGCGCAGCTACGTCGAGGCCAGCGACAGCGCGTCGGTCGTCATGGTCGCCGAGCTGTCTGCCGCCGAGGCGGGCGCCGGCCGGCCCCAGGTCGTCGCCGTCTCGGTCTGGGACACGACGCAGGCCAACTGCGGTCAACAGCAGAAAGCCGGTACGTTTTCTAACAATTTTACGCGATTCCCCTCCTGCGTTCGTTTCTTTTGTCCTGTCCTCCTGTACAATGCGCAATGCGACGCCCGCTTCACACGCCATGTCTTTAGACACATCGTACTGACTGAGTAGATCCCGCCGCCTACACCACCTCCCGTAAAGACGACGACTGGACCCCCGACGCCGAGGACCCCAAGCTCAGCGCCCTCAGCGACGCCATGCGCCAGGGCCGCCAGCGCTACTTCTCCGCCGAAGGCCCTCACATCTACCTGCGCATCCTCGCCACGCACCCCGAGCACCAGGGACGCGGCTACGGAAAGACGCTCTGCCGCTGGGGCATCACCTTCGCCCACCGCAAGCGCGTCGGCGTATGTCTCGAGACGGGCTCCCGCGGATACATAATGTTCTCCGGCATGGGATTTAAAGATCTCGGCGCCGTCGTCGTGCCCGCCGGCAAGGGCCACGACGAGCAGGTCCTCAAGGCCCTCCGCATGGACGTGGCCGGCACGCAGGCTGCGAACCCCGGCGTCTGGGATTCGGTGTGGAAGTATATTTCTACGTAAATGACCGCCAAGCATGCCAATTGCCACCTGCGACGTGGCATGGTTTGATTTGACTTGATGCGATGCGATTGATGCTTTGGGGCTCTTTTTTATCTTGTCTGGCGTTTGGTGTATCGGTGCAGTTGAGCAATCATTTAAATATAATACAGTGACTTCCAATATACGACTTTCAAATGACCATTCTAAAGCAAATCATTACGCCTCTATTCATATTTCTATAGCAAACCATTTATCATCTAGTCTATTTCTAATTCCCGGTCTATTCCAGCCCAGCCATGTACTTGTCCATGATGTCATACGACATGTTGCTGCCGCCGCACACCACAATCACCACCGTCGAGTTCTCGTTAAACCCCGGAATGTGCTCCTTGATCTGGCCGTTGTAGATCAGTGCCGGGCACACACCGCACGCCAGCTCCACCACGTAGTGCTCCTCATCCGCGAACCGCCGGCATGCACGAATCGCCTCGGCGTCGCTTAGCACCGCGGTCGACACATTGTCGCGCAGCCCGTACTCAAACGCCTGTCGGCACACTCTTCGCGCGCCCAGGCTCGTCGCCAGGCTCGTAATCGCCGGCAGCGTCACCAGCTCCATCTTCTGCACCGCCTGGCTCAGCGCGTCCGCGCCCTCCGTCTCCACGGCGATTACGCGCGTGCGGTGCTGGATCCCAAACTCCTCCACGCCCTGCATGATGCCGGAGAACAAGCCGCCTCCGCCCACGCTGCACACGATTGCGTCAATGTTGGGCACCGTGTCCGCCTCCTCGAGGCCGGCCGTCGCCGGCGACGTCACCGGGTAGTGGTCCACCGTGCCGCGGATCTGCTTCAGCAGCTCCCGCGTGATGCCCGCGTTGCCGTCCCAGATGCCCTGCGCGTCAAAGGGTGGCACGTACACGGGGGCCTCGCCGGCCGCCTGCGCCGCCGGCATCAGCGTCCCCGTCAGGTGGTCGTCGGCCTCTTGCCACGACGCGCCCATCTGGATCACGTCTGTCGCGCCAGCCTCCCGGAGCTTGCCAATCATGAACTCCGTCGTCGAGAGCGGCACGACGACGGTGGCCTGGCAGCCCAGGGTGAGCGCGGCGTGCACGCACGCCAGACCGGCGTTGCCGCCGGACGACGAGTAAAAGTGCGCAGAGGCGGAGTTGGCGCCGGGTTGCGCCGGGAGCGCCTTAAGCTGCTCCACCATGAAGTGGCCGATGCCGCGTGACTTGAACGAGCCGGAAGGCTGCAGATTTTCCAATTTCAGGTAGACATTGCTGGATGAGGTCAGTGACTTGCTCATCATCTCGTCGTTTGTATTGCGTACCAGCCGGCGGCGCGGGACAAGTTGGCCGACTTGACCAGTGGCGTCTCAATATACGGGGTTTTGATATGACTTCCCATCTTGTTTGGATGGTTCAAAAGCCGAAGAAGAGAGAACGAGGGAAAGATGAACAAGAGTCTGATGCGGTTGAGTTCAAGCGAGAGAGACAAAGTGACAGTTATTTGACTGCGCCTCGAAGCTCCATGGCCCCACCACGATGGAGTGACAGAGGCCTTCTAGAAGCGCCCTAGGTCAACAAAAGGCGCAAACGACATGCGTAAATGACATGCCCAAAGTCGCACTTCTTAATTCGTGTTATTATGTTTATATATATAATACCTTTGGGTGCCGAATTGCAGCTGTGGCCGTATTTGCTAATACCCTCAAAAGCGTAGGGCTGAGATCTGACACTCGGGAGTGATGTATGCCGAGTTTGAGATATACAATTTGATCTTCTGGATCTTAGACGGGCTTCTATCATTATTAATTGGCATTCTAGCATTGTTGTAAACGCGTTAAAACGCGTTAAGCTACCGCCAGTAACTAAAGCCTGTTTCATCCTATTGGTGGATGGCGCTTCCTGGGTAATTGCTCTGGCAACGAGGAAGTAATTCTACTTTGAATAATATGGATCCTTTCTCAGACGACACATACTTCCGTTTCATTGAGACTTGTTCACTGCTAACGTCTACTACAGACGGGACGGGGTGTGAACATAAAGCTTGGCGATTGATCCAGGCAGCTAGTGTCAGATTTTGGCCTGACGATGCGAACCAAAATCCTTGGCACAACAAAGCGACGATCCCAAAACGCCGAGAATAGCACCTGCATATGCACGGCAATAGTTTCAAGGAAATTCCGGCTGAGCGGCATGCTCCTTGGTTTCTGTCCCTGTCAAGCCCCATTTAGGCGTTTGGGGCGTTGGATAGTGATGTCATAAAAAGCCACCGCAATCCTCCACAAAGCAGCCGTTGAACCGTTTATTTACAACTGGACTGCTGCCGTGAATGTAAAAATTAGGAGAGCTGTTTATATTTCTCTCTCAACTGGATACTCTTCTGTTCTTTTAACACCTGAGACATATCTGCCAAAACAATGCGGCTGACGAGTGCTGCACCGGTCTTCTTGGCAGCCGTTGGGATCGGCAGGGCAGCTCCCGCTCCCACACCAGCACCGACGCCCGAGGCTCGTCTTGCTCTCGGCCATGTCGACGCACCCGCGCCCACGCCAGCTGTAGTAGCGCTGCAGCCCCGCGGGCTTGGCGACGATGTCTCGAGCTTCTTCCACAGCATCGGCAGTGAAGTCGAGAGCAAAATCTCGTCCTTTGTCGACTCGGGCTTGCTCAACTTCCCGCACGGCTTCCCGACCGGCACCGCGGTGGAGAGCTCGCTGGGCATTACCGCCGGCGCTCTGGATGCGCAGCCTACAAGAGTGCTGAATCTTCCGTACTACTCCCCCATTTGACCCCGTGCGTGTATATACTCTATTACTGACACAGTCTCGCAGACCCTACGCCAATTGGACCGACCAGGGCTGGAACGTCCGCGTCCACGGCAATGTGTACAAGGTGCCGGACGTCAGCCAAGACAAGATTGATGATCTCGCCGACGTGTTTTTGATCGGAACCAGTGTCAAGGATCTACAAGACAATGAAAAGACGCAGGCACGCAATCTGACGAGAGAAATCTTTGTCGTGCAGCAAGGCCACGAGAACGTCACTGTCAAGTTCGTCGTGCCGAGCGCAAACTCTTCTGCGCCGGACGCGGAATCCTATATCAAGGCTGTAAGTCGTTTTACTAGAAATTATCTGAAAGTAGTGTCTGTGCTAATCACAGGTTTCGCTACTACGTCTAGAAAGGAGGCGCTCAGGAAATTACTCTGCCATACGAAACGACAACCGAGGGCGACTTTGACGTCTTTGTCCCGCTTCGAAACGAGTCGAGCCAGAGCAACGGTACAAGCGGCTATCTGTTGCCAGGCAACGCGACGACTAAAGTTCAAACTTTGGACATGTATGTCAATGGCACTGATACTGGTAACGCGACTGCCTATCTCGTTCCGCCTGAGGGCGTCACCGTGGTCTCGGACATTGACGACATTCTCCGCGTGACCAAAATCTACAAGCCCAAAGACGGATTGCTGAACACGTTTGCGCGGCCGTTTACTGCATGGATGAATATGCCGGAGATCTACAGCAACTGGTCCACATCATCTATATCCTCTCTGCACTTTCACTACCTGACTACCACGCCCGAGCAAGGAACTCGACCGTACATGGACTTCATCTTCAAGACGTATCCACCGGGCTCGTTTGACACCCGGCCGCTCAACCTTACCAATCTTGAAGAGACGATCAAGATCCGCCGGTACCTGCTCGACAGACTGTTTCAGACCTTCCCCAAGCGCAAATTTGTGCTTGTCGCGGATACGAGCAACTCGGATATCATGAAGGCCTATCCCGCCATGTATAAAGATTACCCGGGCCAGGTGAGCTGCATCCTGCTGCGCAACACTACGGCCACGGATTCAGACGACAAGCTTCCGTATGACACTGCAGGTTTCAAGGATATTCCCCAGGAAAAGTACTTGTTTTTCAAAGTTCCCGATGATTTATCGGGTCTGGATATTGAGAATGGCCATTGCTCCAACAGCAGCGTGGCTCAAAATGTGACGTTTAGTGAGCAGGGGCTCCCGCTTGGTCTCTCAAAGAAGAGCGATGCAGCTGATAACATCGGATCGCCCGCTGCCGTACTGTGGACAGTCGTTTTGGTGGCAGCCGTGGCAATGTGCTTGTAAATAGAGAGGTAGCCCCTAAATGACGATGACGAATTAGGCAGTCTGTTCATATGGGTTTTAATAATGTTGATCCTGCACGCGACATGATAAAAGCTAAAATGGCCGTGGCGTCGTCGAAAGTAGTTAGTGCAAACGTTGATGTTGCCAAATCCAGATTTGCGCCCACGCTGAATCAAAGAACTGGTTTTGGGTGACGATCAGCTCACTGTGTCAAACACGACGACATCAATGACGTCGGCCACCCAAGCCGCCTGTTATTTTGCGACGGAAAGCGCAAACACCCAAACGTCGCAACCACATTCTAAAATTTAATTTTCTTCTACTCTTCAAACATTTGTTCATACGATACTTGGAAACGCGCTTCGCAAACCGTCCTACTTCTTATTACTCCATACGACAAGTATTATCCACATTCCGACAAGATGGCGATTACCACTGCAATTTCGGACTTGGTTCACTTTGTGTACGAATCCATCGCTTCCGTATTCAGCGGCATATACGACATCATCCACGGCCTAATCAGTAGCATTGTTGGTCTTTTCACTAGCCTCTTAGAAGTCATCGGCAATGCCATCAGCAGCCTGGGATCTGTTGTTGGATCCGTCACCTCATTTGTCGCCGGTAAGCACAAGTTGTATTCTGCAGTAACTCAATCTAGATTCTAACATCTCCTTTCAGGAAACATTGTTATTCTCGCTGTTGGCGCTGCGGCGGCGTTGTTCTTCCTTCGGTCGACTGCGACAGGCCAACGGGCGGTGCAGAAAGGAAAGGCCAAACAGTGATGCAGCAATTTCTCTGCGGGGCTAGGAATTCACGAAGATGTTGAAGTAGTATAATTAGCAATCCAATAACACAATCCTCAGGTTTTTCTTCAATACTGCATGGCCCGTATGCGCCTTGGCATGCCGATCGCGAGCGCATAGCGGTGCTTACTCTACACAGGGGTGAACAGTGGGAGAAGATCCCATCTTATCAGCTTGAAAATCCTCCTTGTACTACATACGGGCTAAGAACGGACATTTCCCGAGCAACTAATTCTACACTGACAAGCCAAGTACTTTAATAAAGATGTCTGCAGCTCGCTCGCCAATGCCCCAGCGCCGTGTTGTGCGTGTTGTCCCCAACGTTGCTCTAAGTCGACAATCTTCAAGCCCCGACATAGTAGACATAGTAGACATTCAGCGCCGCATCCACCACGCCGCCCTGCTCCCGGGGCTACATCTTGCATGTTCCCAGTGCATGCCACGCCGTGTCGGCCCGCTGCCGGACAAGTTCTGCGATGGCCTCGTCTTCCTTTGAGCATGCATTGTTTGTGACCCGTCCAACAGCGGCTTTGGGTTTCTGTGGCGGCGTTTACAGACTATCATACGTGTATTACCAGTAGCATGTGGGAAATAATACATTCCTAAAAGGCGGAGTTCTCGTTCCCGAAAAAAACGGGACGGGGATAGAAACGGGGAGAGTGAGTTCGGACGGAGGTAGAATCGGATGCTGTCCAGAATTGCAGTACCTGAGATCTTGCTCTTCCCGATACGGATACTAGTTTTAGTCATGCAACACAGACATGTCAATATCTTATCATGCGCAGCTAGAGGGAATTGTGAAAGTTTTATTTCTATGTACAGTGTATTTATATCTAGATGCCAGGGCAGTTCTCGGTTTGTACATCGTTGATCTCGTTGTAGGGGCTCTTGTCCACCCAGATCAGATCAAAGTGGTCGCTGGGGTAGTCATCGGCGTTGTCGGCGCCAAGCTCCTCGGCGAGATCGCGGAGAGCCTTGTGCTCCCAGCTACGAATGTGTTAGCCAGCATTCTATTGTGCATCCAATTTTTCCTTTCTCTCAAATAAAAGATATAAAAAAATTGCAGCTTACCAGATGAGAATGTTGCCCTTGCCGTTGTAGTTCTTGACAGCTTTCTTGACGCACTTGGAGTCGTCACGGTCGCAAGAGATGTCGACGTTGAGGCCGAGATCCGCAGCCAGAGGCTTGACAGTGTCGAGAGGACGCTGGCGCTTGCCGTCTAGAGGAGAGGAGATGTTAGAAGGGAGGTGGACAGCGCCTGGACAGGAGAGGTCACGTACCGGACTTGGGGGTCTGGGCCATAATGTGGCCAATGTCGTAGGAAGAGCTGTGGCCAAAGACGTTGCGCAGGCACTGGGCGCGCTTCATGCCCGCGACACTCAGACCATCGCCGTCGTCTGGCTTCTCGCCGTGGCGGATGAAGTAGACGGTGGGCTTGGCATAAGCCACAGCCGCAGCGAGGCCGAGAATGGTAATCAGTTGCATGATGAAATCGACACTTGGTATTTCAAGAGATATATACAGTCGTGAACTAGCAAGAGGCACAGGAACGGAAACATCAGCAGGCATTGGTTTTGTCTTATATATTTTCTGAATGCTTATGTTCCTTCTCCACAGTTAATCGTCACTGCCTGTGAGACGGGGCTCAGCGGGACGGCACTTGGCTTGCCGGCTAAAGTCCTCTGACTAGGCCGCACGTGGGGGGATCGTCAGGTCGCCAGAGTCTGCTGAGGTTGTATTCGTCCTTTCAGCTCAAACTTACTGCTGCCCGCTATTCATGCCCATTCTATCGCATGATTTGCTGATTTGCAAGTGGCGGCGGCGCCCCGGATCTACCTGCATCTTTTTTTCGTGACCGATATTCCGGGTTCCCCATTCTTCGGTGTCCCAAGGGGTGCTGGTCGGATGGCCGACCTGAAGCTTTGCGCGTGCGTGCTTACACGCAGATTCCAGGCCTCGAACTGTGATGCGCAATGCCGGCGGCGGAGACCCCGCCAATACATCACCGAGAACCGTGTTCCTGCTGCTTTTTCTGACTGACCGCGGCTCCTGCCCGACAGGAAGACGTCACATACTTCAGTAATAAGACTGGTACATCGCAGCAGCGCCCCGCGAAACCCGGCGTCCACCGGAGACGTCCGTTCCAGGGGACCGACACACCAAGATCTACCCCTGCGTGTGTCAGCACGACGTACCATGGGCCAATGGCAAGGAGCGTGGTGCACTATCCGGTCGCCACATGCCGCACTATTCTCTGCTTCCCGTTAAGATCTGCTTCAGGTCGCAGGCTCGCAATTTGGGCTTGGCATCATGCCGGTGTGGCTTGCGCCGGCCGGCTTTGTACGGGCATATTCAGGAACACCATGTAGTGATGAAGCTTCGGCAATTTCGGTTACATTGTCCGGTATCTACCATGAAATGCATCACTCGCTGTCATTTACATTGTAAAGGTAACTACAGAGTATACAGCAGAAGCGACTGCGGCGCAGAAAAGCGCTCAAACTGCGACGGCCCCCAAGGTACCGCTTCCGCTGTAAGGCGTCGCTGCGCTGACCGCTCACACGAGCTCCTTCTGTTTTGGACCTCTTCCGAGACAAGACATCAAAAAGACGGTAAAAAGGGCCAACGAGGATGGCCCATAGAAGTATTACTAAAAGCCAAGACTCTATCAAGCGGTAAAAATTGAATCAATGGAATTCTGCTGACAGGAAGAGAGCAAGACTTAAAGGCTAAAATAGAAGCGCTGCCGCCCACATATTATTTTTAAACTCGACGCAGGCTGCAACCTCCGCCCCGATGCGTATGACCACCCCGAGGTAACGCGGGGTGCATCGCACGTTGAAAGAGTAAAAGAATGCGCCACTGTGAATATGACATCAGTTATCATAGGGTAGATCTTCGCACAAGATGATTTTGACGTACCATTAATTGGTGTGAGGATCATTGGTGCCGCAAAGAGGGCAGGAGTCCTGCGCGGCTGAGATCATGACCTTGCATTTCTTGCAGGCCACAATGTCGGCATTGTTGACAAGAGCAATCACGCTTTGAGCAGCCATGATAAGATGAGTTTTGTTTTTGTGGTGGCTGATTGAGTAACTGTCAGATCGTTTATTGATGTTTGTCCTTTTTATTCTATCTGTCACGGGCAATCGTCGTCGTTTTATAGCTGCTACAGTATCACAGAAGCATCAAGCGTCAGTGAGAGAGATTTCCCTTTCTAGTCGGTTGCAGTAGCGTAGTAGACTATTGAATGATCAAGATTCTGAATCTGTGAATAGCTTGATCTTGGTCACGTTACGCATTCGAGACAAAATACGGATGAAGAAAAGACTCTTGGTGCAACAATACTCGCAACACGATGAGAGACACCCTTGCCCGTAGATCACCAGATGACGTGCTATATTTTGTGCGACCGGGAGTCACCGTGTACATCGTGAGCTATCACATTACACAGATCCAAAATGTCTGTAGATTGCTGTAAATGTAAGACCTGACGTAGCACTAATCGCTTTTGGCTATGGATGCAGCTACGCCTTTTTATTAGCCCGGGCCTCAAGCGCTGCCACTCGCTCGTTGATCTTCTTGTACGACCAGCTCTGGAAGGCGGGCGGGTAGACAAATGGGCGAAGGTCGAAGCGGTGGTCATCTGGACTGTATGACTCGGCTTGATCATGTCAGTCGAAGTCGGCATTGTTGGGTTAAACCACAACTTACCGTGATATGCCGGAGTCGATACCGTCTGCTTGTGTCTGTTGATTTCTATGAAGAGGTTAGTTTTCTGAAGATTTACTGGGGTCGCCAGGAAAACGAACGATGAAAGTTGAAGAAGCTGCAAACCTGTCCATTGTATTAGCAAAGTGGCGCTTGTATGACAGACAAGCAGCTACTCACCTTGTCCGCGATTTCTCGTGGCGTCTTTTCGTCCTTCCACTCGCTAAGCAGGCGAAGGAAAGTACCGTAAGGGCCAAGCTTGTGAACCTTTCTCAAGAGTCCAAACTTGGACAGCTCCTTGTATGTGAATCCCATATCGGCCTCGTCAGATTGTACCTAAGTTTCTATTAGCGTTTTGGGGCGACGTATCAAGACCAGCTGGACTTACATAGTCGGCAGTGATTGGCTCAAGCTCAGCCGTGGGAATTGCGGTCACAAAGTCGTCGAGAATAGGCATGTCAAAGTTCTTGGCCGCCCAGGTAATGAATCGCACCAGGTCGACTTTGCTGATGGAGCCGATGGGATTGAGATCCGCAGACGAGCAGTCGTATTTCGTAAGATATCCACGCAGGCACTCATCAACATTGGAGCTACCAAGGACCAGCAGGCCACCACCACCTGGTCGTCCTCTGACTTCGCAAAGTTGTTGCGCAAAGAGGTAGGTAAGTACCATGCGTGATCTGGCCTGAATATTCTGCAGAGCCAGATTTTGCGTGTTTGAGCCTCCGTGAACCCTGAACTTGGGTGTGAATCCAGTGGATTCGGTCAGAATATCTTTGGCAGATTGGAACATGCCGTCAATGTTTGTATCCTTGTGGTAGGCTCCAATGCGTGCAGCTAGGTCCTTGGCTCTTTGTCTGGTTTCCTTGCTGCTCTGTGCTTCCATACCCAAGTAGACAGTGTGCATGACCTGGTTGCAAAGCGCTTCGGGCGTATCTGGAAGCTCATCCGTGTACTTTGCAATGCGCTTCATGTCCTCGATAACCTGCTCATTGCCCTCCTTTGCGGCAGCCACAGCCAAGCGGCACATGGAGTACACAATTGTCGCAGTGGCGCAACTATCGATGCCACCACTCAGTGCAAGCTGGAAACCTGCTTGCTTAGACCTGCGTAAGTAATCCCATAACCAGCAAGCAGGTCCAAGGGCAATTTCTTCCTCCGGGAGATGGTATCTGGGAGGACGAGCGGGTGTTGGAGTGTCCAAAAGATGATCATCAGCCGGCGTCAACGAGAAATCAACTTCGATGCGCTGGTATTCCTGAGATTGTACCGCTTGTTGACCGCGCGAAGGCGCAAATCGCGCAGCCCGGACTTCCTCCAGGTCCACTGTAGCGACGATGACTTCAACTTCATTCAGACTACAAGCAGTTAGCCATACTTTTCTTGATCATTCAAGTTTGGTTGTCCTCGATAAAGTTACTCACGAGAATTGAGAGGATTGGCCGACAAGTTTGCCATTGACGAAAATCATGGCACAGCCGTCGTAGTATAATCGGTCACCGTCACACTGCAATTCAGAGTTAGATCTCAATGTCGTACTATGAAGCGGGGCGTGGACTTACACCGATCTGGTTTGAGTACAGATAAACGCCGCCATTTTTACGAGTAGCTTCGGATATCAGCGCAATACGCTCATCCAGCTTACGAAGGGAGTGATGGCTGCCACTGCTGTTGGTGAAAATCTCAACACCATTCAGACCCCTAGCCATGTTCGTCAGTAAAGCCCAGAAAGTGCAAGCCCAGTATTTCTTACATCTCAATATGAGGGCTATTTGGTGTAAATAGTTCCTCACAAGTCTCAGCGGCAAGGCAGGTATCAATCGTCGAGAGAACGACGTCGCCAATGGGCACTTGGCGGCTACCCTGCAGCTTCTGGATGCGTGGCGGGAGGTAGTACTGCTCAACGTGGCGGGGCGCTTTCCAGGGCGTGAAGAAGCGCATCTCACGGAAATTGCCATCATTGGCCAGGTAGAGCTTCGGGCGGAAGCACAGGATCTTGCCGTCGAGGACAATGGCGCGCGCATTGTAGCGGCAGTTACGGTGGAGGAGAGGCAAGCCGACATCGATCACGATGCCGTGCAGGGATTCGTCAGTCAAGATCGCCTCGAGCGAGTCCCAGGCATTTTCGTAAACTTCATTCTCCAGAAAATGATCCAGGCAGCCGTAGCCCGTAATCTCGAGCTCGGGGCCGACGCGCAGCGTAGCGCCGGCTTCTTTGGCCTCGTGGATACTCTTCTTAATACGGCGTAGGTTGCCCTCAAAGTCCAGCGCCCATTGGTTGAGGGCGCAGGTGGCCACTCGGACGAGATGCACCATGGTTGCGAGGACTCTTAGGAATGTCTCAGCAGCAGACGCAGAAAAGGGTTTTGAGACGAGGTGTGGTGTATAATGACTGTGTGATGTGGCTGAGGGCAGGCAAAGTGACTCAAGTGGATGGCCGACACGATGTAGAAGCGGGTGCACTCCGCGATGCGATCATGTGACCGCTTCCGCAATCGCAGACAGGCACCCGGTACTCATTTTTTTTCTGGCTTTGAATAATAATTATGAAATTAATTATGAGATAATATAAATTAGGAAATATACATGACAAATAATTGCTGCTGTCTCAGCGCTGTGTAAATATTGTACAAGCCGTGGCGGAATCGTTCCGCCACCATCACACACACGGCCGGCCCGAGACCATGTCTAAGTGGTCTTAAATCCGCTTCGGATTGATATGCACCATGAGCTCATTAAAAGTATTTGAAATAGAGCGGCCCATGGCCACGAGTATTTCAAATAGCTTCTTCGGCACATAGATGATTAACCAAATGAGACCAAAGGCGCTGAAGTAGAGACACTTGCCAAGCGTCCCGAACAGGATCTTGAGACCCTTGTAAGTGACTTCGGCGGCATCCACGGCAAATTTGAGGAACGCTTTGGGAAAGTCGACAAACACGGAGCGCAGTGCAATGACTATACCCTGCCAGACATCGCGCAGCGTGATTCGCTGGAAGAAGGACAAGACGGCCGACATGGCCGTGTGTATCATGGACGCAACCTTCTTGGCACCATTGGCGATGGATTGGCAGACTCGTATAATGCCCGTCTGAATCCATTTGAAGATGAGCTCCAGGACTTTCGGAATCCCACATATGATCCTCCAAATCGCTTTCGCCGCCTTTGCGCATGCTTTCGGTACCGCCTTGATGCCCTTCCAGGTATACTCGGGCACCTTTGCGAGCACTTTCGGTATGCCCAGCACCTTCTTCTTCATCCATCCGCCGATGCGCGCACGATTCTCCCACGTCCACTTGGGTGTGTGCCAGAAGATCACCTTTGGCGGCGCCACCAGCACGTAATACAAGAACACGCCAATTTTGCGGCACGACTTGCGTATCTTGCGCATCTGCTTCTCATGCCGCACCTTCCAGCGCGTCCAGCCGCCGCCGCGCCGCGCCGGCAGGTACGCCACGACCTCGCGGTGCCCATTCTCCGCCGCGAGCCGCAGCGCCAGCGCCCCGTCCGGCGCGACCAGGCCGTCGTCGGCGCCGCACTCCTCCATCAGCACCTTGACGAGCGCGAGGTGCCCGCTCTCGGCGGCGTACTGCAGCGGCGTGCGCTGAAAGTGCGTCGTGCGGCCGCCGCGCTCGTAGACCACCGTCGCCGACTGCCCGTAGGCGTCGACGCGCGCGCCGAGGCGCACGAGCTGCCGCACCATGCCGACGTGCCCGCAGCGCACGGCGGTCAGCAGCGGCGTTTCGCGGTAGAGGTTGGGTGCGTCGGGGGCAATGTACCCGCGGGACACGAAGCGCTCGACCACGTCTGCCTGGTTGTCGGTGACGGCGCGGTTGAAGGCGGCGCAAATGTCCTGCGCGAGAAGCGCGGCCGCATCGGGCGGGCCGCCATCGGGTCGATGAATGTCGGGCGCGGCCAGAATAGGCAGCGCGAGCTCTGGTGTTGCAGCGATGCGGTCGTCAAGACTCTGCTCTTCCGTGTCTTTGGCTGTGTAGACGGGCAGAGCATCTGTGCTGCTATTAAGCGGCGGTTGAGTGTGTACAATGACAAATTCGTCGGACATGTTTAAAAATGAACTTGGAATAAATGGTCATGTTGCAAAATAGCGAGTGAAGCCATCGCCGTATTATATGAAAATGGAGTTTTCATCGGCAACCATGTTAAATGACCCTGGTGAACAAGCACCTGTGCGGCTGACTCTCTAGTAAAACGCCTTGTCGATGTTGAGTGTGGCTTGGCTCGCCTTGTGGCCCGGAAGCGACTAGCCCCGGAGGCCGCAGACAACATACCGAGGAATCTTGTGATAATTGCGTCTAAATTGCTTGAACACTTAAGAATATCGTAGAAGAAAACAAAGGTTCGGCATCATATGATGGAGCCATGATCCCAACAACTGAAACTGGGCTTTCTGGTTAGGCAGCTTGCGAGCTCAGCCCCGCCCTTCCAGCTTCGGCACAAGACAAACTGGACCACCACGTCGCTGGCTAGGAGAATCACGAAGTAAAATATATTGTGCTGTATTGGTACATTTGTTTTTAAGGAACTAATATTACGACAGTGAAGCCAAATTATTGCGAGTAGTTTTCAAGCTAAGCCGCCCCAAATACAGGGTATCCCAACCAAGCTTCCTAGAACATTTGCCGCATGTGGGTGAACAGTCCAGATTGTGCCATGAATCTTGCCTGCTCTTGAGTTTGCATGCTATCTGCATTGGGCCTGATGCTATTGAACCCATTATACCCCACATACTGCTCAAACATCTGCGTGAAGTTGTCTGAAAGCAGTTGACCATTCTGCCCAATATTTTCCACCACGGAAGGGTCCATTGGTCCTGTTGGTCCAATGGGGATCCCAGAAACATCATAAGAGTATGAAGCCGAGGAGGACCCAATGCGTCCACCTCTAGCGAGCCCAATCATGCCGAGCGCGGCGCTGGAGTGGGCGTCGCTGGCCTCTTTGGGATCCAATTGATGGAGGTATTCGCGGAGAGACCAAACTATGCGCCATAGACGCTTGGAAATGTGGCACTCCGGATGAAGGTCTTCGATTAAATTCAACCCGGTGTAGAAGACTTCTCTACAAGTGGAGGAAAATTGCACAGGCGCCTGGGTGGAAGCCAAGAACATGATGGCCAGTGCCGAGACCAGAAACTGACTGTAGAAAGCCTGAGACCTTCGAATCATGTCTGTATGGTTGTTGACATGATGCAGATACGCGACTGTATCTTTGGCCACATCGACACATACCTGGGCGAGACGTGGTGCGCCCATGATGGAGTCGGTAGTGTGGAGAATAGGCGCATGTAGCCAGTTGCGTATCTTGATTTAGTTAGTCAAGAGCTCAATTCTCAGTGTGATGCAATACTAACTTGGTTCTTGCGGAGGTATGTCCAAACTCGGAGCCGCTGTAAGTTATACGACGACGTCGACTTGACATGGCCCTCGTTACGCCAATCTTGAATTTGTACTTCCGGAGGCACACGCGCATACCAGGCAAGAATTTCAGAGTCGAGTCTCTCTATATCCTGTACCCATGGCCTTTCATTTTCCACGTAAGACGTCCGACGCTGCTCAACCAGGGCCCAGACCTTGGCGCCCAGCTTGGAGTAGGAGATCATCGAAACAAGATATGGGTGTTCGGTCTGTGAATAGCGTTAGTATCACGCTAATGTTAGAGAATGAGGTTTGCCTACCGGATAGTCCAGCTTGGGATCAATGTCTGCATCTTGAATGACATACGGTAATCCGGTGTTGAAAGCCCAGCGGCGATCCAGAACGTAGGCAGACCAGAAGCTATGGAGAGCATTCTTTCGCTCGCTCGGATCCGGAATAGCCTGATGGACTTGTGATCGATGAAGGCCGAGTTCGAGACAAAGCCGGCATACTTGGCCGATGACGCGCCAGGCCAGGCCTTCATCACCGGTCAGAAAACGATAGCCAGCAAATATGCACAACAGGGGCAGGATGGAGACGTGGGCTTCGTCGGTTAGAAGTTTGCGGTTGAGCGTCGACTCCATACTGTCAAAAAGCTTCTGTGCCTTGACACTAGGACCGCTCTCTTCCACTACCAGCGCGCAGCACATGACCATTTTGAGCTCAAGTGTCTTGTCGTCATTGAACTGCTGGGTAGAAGGCTGTTGTCGCAGTGAATCAAACTGTGTCGCCAGGTTTCGGGCGTGCTCTGTGACGCTGCCCATATTGAGCACGGGGTACATAACGCCAATTTCGATATCGTGTAGCTCACATAGACGAAGCATCTCGTCCGTGCTGTACTGTAGGATTGGATCTACACCGACGCTAAGGCCCCGGGCCAGCGGATCTGTTTGATTGGCATGGTCGGAAATATCTGGAATTGCGATGCCTGTGTTGTTTTGGGCAATACCAATCATGTGGGAAGTGCTCGTGGAACCTCGGTATGTACCAGGCGTCCTGACCTGAGTAACGCTAGGCTGTTGACCAGAGACGGAGCTTTGGGCCGGGGAGGGCGCAAGCATGCCTGGGGGCATGATGGTCCTGTCCATGGATGGCATCATACCAGAACGATCTCCCTGCGTCGATTGCATAGCGTGCATAGCCTGCTTGAGAGAGCCGACTTCAGCTTGAAGAGTAGCGAGCTGGGATGTTACGCTCTTGTATTCGTCTGAGTCCTTGAATGTATTTGCGCAGCAGTTGGGCGTATAGAGGCATTGCAATCCCATGTTGCCGCAGCGCTTGCATGGAGTTTCGCCATTGCACTTAATCTTTCGTCTTTTGCACTCATTACTAGTAGGGGTCGTAAGTTAGCGAGCTGAAAGGCCGAGCACCCGAGCACGCCTCATTTGGAGGCGAAATGAAAATGTGAGACTTTCTGGGTACGTACCAGGCAATGGATATGTACTGTAGGGAAAAAAGAGAAGAAACATGACACCATGGTTAGCCGAGAGCGAAAAAAGAAAATGAATCACGGGGATCAGAGTGCGAAACAAATCGGACGGGAGTTTGGGACTCTGCAGGCCGTGCCGTCCCATCCCATGCCGCGGGCTGGCTCCCCGCCCTGGGTGCTGCCAGGCGTGACTGTGACAGACACCACAGCTTGGCGCACACCTCGGAGTCGGTGATGGGGGGATGGGCGCGCACCCAGGAGGAGCAGGAAAAACTTACCCGATTTCGCTTGCTGCGCGTCTGCTTGGCCGATGCCAGGCCGTCGTCGGTCGACTTTCTCTTGTGAGCGGAAGCGCCGCCCGTCGCGTCGTCGCCATGCGCCGCGGAAATATCTCCGAACGACGCGGAACCGGGACTGCCCTGCTGCTGCGGCCCAGGCCTGGGTGTTTCGTAGGTAACGCTGGGCGAGTTGCTCAGTGGAACTTGAGCTTGGGCGAGGAAGCGCAAATCGGAAGCCTGCGTCTCGATCTGCTCCATGGTTGGCGACCCATTGAAGGAGGGGTGGACAGCGGGAGGAGGAGGAGACTCGAGAAATTGTTTTGCAGCGGATTGTCCTCTTTATGATGTGACGCCTCGTTAGGAGTAAAAAAAAAGAGACAAGGACGAACGAGCGACACCGCACAGTACCTGCCAGGTACCTTGCCTGCCAGCACCTTCCCTGCCGTCCCGGAGCAGGCCTGGTAAAGTCTCCACACGTGACCGGCATCGTGGTGAAAGACAGCACCCCTCAGTGGTCGCCACAGCGGCTACAAGCCACTGTCACCCGTGGGCTAGGCCTGGAATGACTGTGACGGCTCGCCATCATGATAGTCTGTCTCATGCCCGAGGCAGGTCACGGAAGTTCCGCGATTCTCTCTTGGGGGCTGAGACACCGGATGCAATTATTCACATTTAATTTCCCAAACTTTCCCGTCCTTTTGCTTGCGCGAGTCAATTTGTCTGAAAAGTCACAATGTCAACATCTGCGGCTGACCCATGGTGTCTGTTGGTGGCACCAAGCTAACCACCAAAAGGTTAGCTGTGCGTGACAAGGCTGCCCCGCGATTAACTTTTATTTCAGGCACAACACTTGAATAGGAAAGAAAGGAATAAAACATATTAAAATACTAAGTAAATAAGAATATCCAGAAAGAAGACTAGAGGGCTTGTTAAGATAAAAGAGCACGCCATATGGCAAAAGAAACGCATGAAATTCATGCTTTTGTATTTTCAGCTAGCTTTTTATCTATCGCGCCGCAGCCATTATTTAATTCTGTGCATTTTATATCCGTTTCATAACACGTTCCTCTCCCTTACAGCTCCTTGGCAGCGAGAATTGTGCCTTCGCAGTCGCCGAATCCGACACGAACGCCGTCCTTCTCGCAGTATCCGTGCATGACAACGCTGTCGCCGTCCTCCAGGAAGCGGCGCACCTTGCCCTGAGAAATCTCAAAGTCCTGCTTGCCACCCTCGGTCATCTCGAGCAAGCTACCGCGCTCGCGCAGCTCGGTACCACTGATGGTACCAGAGCCCATCATGTCACCCGCGCGCAGGGGGCAGCCGCCGTAGGTGTGGTGAGCGATCATCTGGGGGAACGACCACAGCAGGTTCTTGGCACTGGTCTCGGCAATAACGTTGCCGTCGGTCTTGCCATCAGCTGTAAAGGAAATCATGGTTAGCTATCGCGACAATATATGTAGAGGTGTAGTAGACGTACTGTTGATGGTGACCTGCAGCTTGATGTCGTAGACATTCTTCTTCTGGCACTCGTCGAGGTAGGGCAGGACAGCAGTCTTGTTCTCGAGGGCTTCGGTGCGGAAAGGCTCCAGAGCGTCTCCGGTAACGACCCAAGGGCTGATGGAAGAGCCAAAGTTCTTGCCGTTGAAGGGTCCGAGAGGAACGTACTCCCAGGCCTGGATGTCGCGGGCGCTCCAGTCGTTGAGGAGGACGTAACCAAAGATGTACTCGTCAGCGCCGTTGACACCGACAGAGCTGCCCATCTCAGTGGGCTTGCAGATGAAGCAGCCGAGCTCGAGCTCGTAGTCGAGGCGCTTGCAGGCGCTCATGATGGGCACCTTGGGGTCGGCGGTGGGGTTGGTCAGGATCTGGCCGCGGGGGCGCTGGATGGGCGTGCCGGAGACGACGATGCTGGACGAGCGGCCGTGGTAGCCGACGGGGATGTGCGTGTAGTTGGGCTGGAGCGCGTTGTCCGGGCCGCGGAACAGGACGCCCACCTTGTAGGCGTGGTGGTAGCCGGCGTAGAAGTCTGTGTAGTCGCCAATCTGCATGGGGAGGTGCATCTTGGCCTGGCTGACGGGCACCAGGACCTTTTGCTTCAGGGCATCATTGTCCTTGAGCAGGGTGTTGTTCGCGCCCAGGATGGCCTGCAGCTCCGCGCGGACGCCCTTGTGCGTGGCGCGGCCGGACTCAGCAAAGGCGTTGAGCGTAGGCTGGGCAAAGTGAGCGGCCGAGCCCTGGATGAACTTGAGATCTGCGGCGGCGGGGTCGCTGGCGAGGGC